>BQKZ01000328.1:112606-126918 GCA_036244855.1 Temnopleurus reevesii
TGCTCATGAAGATATTGTGAATGATTGAATGAAGTTGTTTACTTTGTCTCAGTTCCTTGTCCCTTCTGCTTACAGTACTTGAAAGTCATATTGGGTTATCTCTCTAGTCAATATCATTAGCCGATACCAATGAATATGAACTCCCTTTCAATGCGCAATATGTACATTTTCCAACCAATATCATATTGATTAGATTTTCCGTGGAGAATAGTAAATTAACTGGAATTATCCGGTAATCCAGTGTGAATAACTCTTCGAAGTCGTTTTGCTCACATACATGTTCGTGTGAACAACCATTCACTATGAGCAGCAGGGACAAAGCCCTGGAACAAATTAAACAACTTCTATTCAATCATTAACAATTATAGCTAAACTATGGACACAAAATATATTCCATCCTTCTCATTTTGTGGAAAAATATTGAACAGGAGTCACACGTAGAACTCTCTTTTGTGATCAAGAAGCTATCGTTGCTTACTTTGTCCCAGTTATTTTTCTGCACTGCTCACAGTGTTTGGAAGTCATATTGGTTCATCTTTCTAGTCAATATTGGCCGAGCCCAGTAGGCATGAACTCCCTAACGTTGCCGTGAAATGCACACGTCCCAGCCCATATAGTATTGATTAGATACGCATCTAGAAGGAAATTGCGTGTAATGATTATCCATGAACTACAAATATTTAATAACATTCTCTGTATTCAGGAGAACAATGGCAAGGATAGGATTATGAAACTCTTTAATAGCTAACAAATATTTAGCCCATTTTATCATATTTTACCTTTGATATTTTTCCTTACGTCAAGAGGGAGGGGGAGGGGTTAAATAATAATAATAGTAATATGTATATTGTTTATTCAGGCATTAATTTTTATCACAATATTTATTCCTTGGAACAAAATATCTAACTTCCCTCAAGGGCTACAAATGTATTTATTAATTTATAATTTGATAATAATTTATTAATTAATTTTAATTTAAAGTTTTAAGTTTATTCAATCATTGAAATAATGACTTCGACAGAGATGTCATAACCTCATTGCCAACTGATTTCTCTTTATTTATTAATCCCTCTTTCTTTCATTTTTTTTTACATAACTGGATGGCTATATTTCTTTCAAGGAGTTTATCTGTGCGCTATCAGTGACATCATGAGGAATGTCTTTTTTTTATCTTTTTTCTTCATTTCTCATATTTTCCAGGATGGCTACATTTCTTTCAAAGAGTTTATCTGTTCACTATCAGCAACATCGAAAAGAATGTCTACCTCCATGCGCCTTATAGATTTGTCTCATGCTGAAAATATATATATTTTTTTTCTCATTTCTAATATTTTCAAGGATGGCTACATGTTTTTCGAGGAGTTTATCTGTGTGCTATCAGAAACATTGAAAAGAATGTCTTCCTTAGCTTTGTGCACCTATTTTTGCTCTTTTCCCCTATTTCTCATATTTAATAATAATAATAATAATAATACATGTGTCTTATATAGCGCACTTTCCACCCTGGTTAGGTGCTCAAGGCGCTCAGAGCAAATTCATTACAGAAAAGAAATAACAGGAAAGTCAAAAGGCACTCTTAAATAAATAAGTCTTAAGGTTGCCCTTGAANAACAATGGCAAGGATAAGGTTATGAATCTCTTTATTGGCTTTATTCCTTTTTTTATCATTTTGTCTTTGCTATTCTTTACTTACCTCAAGAGAGGGGGGGGGGGGGGGGGGAGGGCCTAAATGCATATATATGTTGTTTATTCAGACATAAACTTTTATCTCAGAATATCTTTATTTTTAATAAAAATTTAGCATTCTTCAAGGGCTAATTTATATCCCGGTTACAGCATTTGTTGTATATAATGTAGATATTCTTTAATTCAGAAGTTATTCAACTGTTAGTGATGTTGACAGAGCTGTCCTAACCTCATGCATATATTGGATAATTTCTCTTTATTCAGTGATTCCTGTTTTTCATTTTTCTTACATTCCGCAATAGCTACATTTCTTTCATGGAGTTTTTTATCTGCGTGTATCAGTGATGTTGAGAGGAATGGCACACCTTCATGAACCTTTTGATAATTTCTCATGCGGAAAAACAGCTTCATTATTTCATGTCTCATATTTTCCAGGATGGCTACATTTCTTTCAAGGAGTTTATCTCTGTGTTATCAGCAGTATAGAGAAAAATGTCTACCTTCATGAACCTATTTATGATTCTAATAAGTCAAAACAATTTCTTTATTTTTTATTTTTGTCACTCTTTAGGATGGCTACATTTCTTTCATGGAGTTTATCTGTGTGTTATCAATTACATCGAGATGAGGAATGTCCACCTTCATGCACCTTTATGATTTCTTCTCTTTTTTTTTCTTCATTTCTCATTTTCTTCATTTTCCAGGATGGCTACATTTCTTTCAAGGAGTTTATCTGTTTGCTATCAGCAACACAGAGAAGAATGTCTAGTAGCTTCATGCACCTATAAATTTTGTCTCATGCTCAAAATCTTTTCTCTTTTTTCTCATTTCTAATATTTTCCAGGGTGGCAACATTTCTCTCAAGGAGTTATTCTCCACACTATCAATGACATAGAGAAGAATGTCTATAATTCATGCACTATAAATTTTGTCTCATGCTGAAAATATTTTCTCTTTTTTCCTCATTTCTAATATTTTCAAGGAAACTTCTCTTTCAAGGAGTTTAGCTGTGCACTATCAGTGACATGTAGAGGAATATCTGCCTTCATGCACCTTTATGTGTCAAAGATTGCTACTCTTTTTTTCATTTCTCATATTTTCCAGGACGGCTACATTTCTTTCAAGAAGTTTATTGGTGACGGGATAGCTATATTTCTTAGGAGTGTATCTGTGTGCTTTTAGTGACATCAACAATGAATTCTTAACCTTATGCATATCATTCAACTAATTTCTCTTCATTTAGAATTTTTTTATCTTCATTTTTTTAACATTCCATGATAGCTATATTTCCGTCAATGATTCTATATCTGATATTGGTGATATAGAGAGCATCCATGAATTATTTCTTATGGTGATAACAATCTCACTTTTTTCATTTCTCATATTTTCCAGGATGGCTACATTTCTTTCAAGGAGTTTATCTGCTTGCTATTAGTTATATTGAAAAGAATGTTTACCTTTATGCATCTTCATTTATTAATGATTTCTTCTCTTTTTTCCCCTTCATTTCTCATATTTTCCAGGATGGCTACATTTCTTTCAAGGAGTTTATCTGTGCGCTATCAGTGACATCGAGAGGGACATTGGATGAAAAGTTAGATTGTAAGTTGATATCTTGCCTCTTTCATTCAATCATACTCCCATTATCGAGGGCAGATCACTGTATTTTGGCAAAATCTATTCCGCCCAGTCTGGCCTAGTTCAGTTGAGGACTGTGTGTTCTGATAGCACCCAACTCTGCATATTCTCTTGCACTGAACACACAAGGGCTGCATATCACTCAACCACAGAGTTCTTACATAACCCTCTGATCGCTGATAGCACCCACCTCTGCATATTCTCTTACTCGTAACACACAGGGGCTGCATAGCACTCGACCACAGAGTCCTTACATAACCCTCTGATCATGCTTAACCCTCTGTTTGCACTCTTAGGGGGTGCTGCTCAAAAGCAACTGCAGATCAACTGCAACTTTACAAATTGTTACGCGCATTTTCATTTGCGCGCGATATGCGCACGAAACAATGATTTTGATTGGCGCTTTCCGACCAACAGCAACTTGCGATTAATTGCAACTTTTGAGCAACACCCCCTTAATCAGGTAAGGACTCTGTGGTTGAGTGCTACATGTATGCAGCCCCTGTGTCTTCAGTGCAAGAGAATAAGCAGAGGTGGGTGCTATCAGAGTACATAGGCGCGATCAGAGGGATAAGCATGATTAGAGTGCTACAGTATGCAGCCCCTGTGTGTTAAGTGCAAGAGAATGAACATTGGTGGTTGCTATCAGAACACACAGTCCTCGACTGGCGCGATCAGAGGAGTAAGCCATGATCAAAGGGCTATGAAAGGATTCTGTGGTCGAGTACTATACAGCCCCTGTGTGTTCAGTGCAAGAGAATATGCTGAAACGGTTGCTATCAGAGCACAGAGTCCTCAACTGGACTAAGCATGACGTGGAAAATCATTGTCCAGATTGTTCCTTGACTTAAGAAGCCTTTTTTCCTCCCATAGCCAGAGGCTTGCTCGAAAAATTAAAATCCAGGGAAAGGACGTATGTTATGCTGCAGGTACCTATTACAGGGCAAGCAAAGCATTTTTCAGGTGTGATGGGCAAAGTTATAGATCCAGGTAGTGTTTCACCAAGATAAGAAAACTCAAAGAAAGATTCTAAGAACGACGGATATTAGTTTGTTTTTTAATGAATGATTGATAATCTTTAATGTATTCAGTACAAGAATTAATACCAGTTGTTCTTGAAATCCTTTTTAAGTCATTTTTAATGGAAGAGGGGCTCATCTCAAATGAAATATAGTTTTGTGACATATATGACAAATCAAAACCTGCTGAGCCAATGTGAAGTTTTGAATGGTCATTGTTTATTCTAGCTGATTCAGAAAAAAGAAATAAGTGTAGTTTAGGGGTCCATTGCATTAAAATGTTTGCCACAGAAAGCTCTGGAAAAGTTTTAAAAGAAGAGTCTACCCCAAAATAATAATTTTTTAACAGAAGCAGAAAAAATTGGTGAGTAAAACAAAAAAAGTTTGAAGAAAATCGGACAAGTAATAAAAAAGTTATGAATTTTTAAAGATTTTGAAAAAATGGGCAAATCAGTAGAAATTCCCAGAGATGTTGCCAATTTGATGACATCATGGGTGCACAACTAACCAGAGTTTTCATTATAAATATGGTGCAAAATTCATTATTTTTACAGAAAGTTGCAAAGTTTGTGTGAATGGAAACATGCAAACAGTGGATCTACATATCTATCATAAAGATATCCTATGGTTACAGGTTTGAGGAAATCATATTTTTTTTGGAAAAAGTAACATTTGATAACATTGATATGAATGTAATAGATGGTCAGTTGTGCACCTGTCACGTCATCAGTTGCCAATTTGTCTAAATATTCAAACATTAATAACTCTCTTATTAGTTGTCCGATTTTCCTCAAACTTTTTTTGATCTGTTCATCTATTTTTCCTTCTCCTGTTGAAGAAATATAATTTTGGGGTAGACTCATCTTTTAAGCACGAGCAAGAGTTTTTCCCTGTGCAAAAGTATATGGTAAAATTGTTGTTTGACAGACTTTTATATGATAAAAAACTTTACTGCAAGTATGATACCTGCTTGCTGAATAACACTCAGTGAACATATTTTTTGTCTGCTAGAGTAATCATGAAGGTTTGAATGGAAGCTTTTTATTTGTCTTATTTTTGTAATCTTCGTATTCATTTTTAATCTTCCTTCTGTTCTCATTTCAGGGGCCTTCAATTTATATGACTTGGATCAAGACGGCTACATAACGAAACAAGAAATGCTGGAAATAGTAGATGCAATATACAAGATGGTTGTAAGTATACATATACGTACAATATGCATGAGTGTGTTAGTGGCAATGCAGTGCACTCGATGATATTTGCAATTGTGCGGCAAGCACAATTTTGTTATTTGGTTCCCACTCTACCTGGAAACCAGGAAAATTTGGAGAAGGAGTTCCACTTTTCCAGTCAGGGAAAAATCAGGGAATTTGCTGAAAAAAAAATGAAAAAAGGTTAAGTGAATTTTGTACCCCACAAATGAGGGAAGCATAATGGTAATGCATCAAAATATAGGTTGAAATTTGTGAATAGGCGGGTTTACTTATATATTCAAATTTGTGTGCGTTTGTGTACGTGGTATTCCTTAAACCGTTGATAATAATAAGACTACAATACTTGGAATCCAATTTGTATACATTACTTGTTGCTATGTCGGGCAAGCCTCGGGCAAGCTTTAGGGTTGTCAAGAACAACCTTTGTGTTGAAGGTATGCATAAAATTTGCATCTATTAGTAAACCCGTCTGTTAGGTTGACATCCTAGAGTTTTGAAAATTCTCCAGAGAAAAATCAGGGAATTTTGTTCTCCTCAAATAGTTGGAGCCCTATTGAAGAGTCATTATACTATAACACCACAGATACAGCTCACCATCCCCTTCCCATACTTTTCATGTCAGTTTGTGAGTATTGCAGACTGAGATTAAGTTACATTATTGTTCTTTTGATAGATGTTTGAGATATGAAATAGCCACAAACAACAAAATGTCTTCTGAGAACGCGTTTGTATACATTTACTTGGTTTAATCAATTTCGTTTTCATTCTTCCAGGGCAATATGTTGGATCTTCCTTGCGACGAAGACACGCCGGAAAAGAGAGTAAACAAAATCTTCACACAAATGGACACGGTAAGCTTTTTGTCTTCTGTTGATTCCCTCCGCTTTAGTCCTGCAATGCCCCCTTTTTTATCCCCTCTACTTTCTCTTTCAATCTCTCTTTTCCTTCCCCTTCTCTCAATACCTTCCCTCCCTCCCCTTCCTTCCACATCTTTCTCCCATCTCCTTCCATCTACTCCTCTCTCCCTCCTTCCTTCCCTATCTCTCCTTCCTGTCTTGTCTTTTGGTTCATCCTCCCTACATGTACCTCTCCCACCCTTCTTCTCCTTCGCTTCCTCCCTCTCCCTTTTTCCAATCCTTTATTCCCCCCTCCCCTTCTCACTCCCTGTCTCCCTCCTTTTCATTTCCTTCTTCTCCCAGCCTGTCTTGTTTCCATACCTTTCTCCCTCCCTATCTTTTCCCTCTTCTCCCTCCTTCTCCCTCCCTCCTTCTCCCTCTCTTCTTCTCCCTCGTTCCCTCCTTTAACATTCCCCCCTCCCAACTCTTGTCCCTTCCCATTCACCCTCTCCTCTTTCCTTCCCTCTCCCTCCCCCACTACTCTTCTACCTCCAAATCAATCTTCCCTCTTTTTCCTCCCATATATTCTGTTCCCAATCTAGTAATTGTTCTCCCTCCTTGCTCTGTGATATTTCTTTTGATCTCTCCTGCCATCCATGAATTCATATAGACCCTCCCTTACAATCTTCCTCTATTTTTCCTTTTTCCTCCCTATCCTGCCCAAAGAAAATCAGCTCAAACACGTATTGTGAGCAGCCTAAACTCTGTATACATTCACACTCTGGGGCCTATTGCACAACCCCTCAAGACATCATATCCATTACCAACATACTAAAACCAACACCAAACACATGTGTAACCAAATAGGCTGCCACTGATTGCAAACTAATGACATCTCTGTGTAACAGCCCCCATTTTACTTCAGGCCTTGTCTGCATTTCAGGCCACCTTCGTCATCCAAACCTCCCTAGATACCGAACATTGCTCCGTTGCTTGGGGAAGCTTTCAGAAATAACCTTTTATATCGTGGAATTACACTTCACTGGTCAGTGGGGCCTGTGGTAATGCATGCATATAATCAGAGTTACACTTTGACAGACGTCATATCATTGCTGCAGCCAGTGAAACTACCTGTAAATGCACAATAAATGTGTTGGACTTTCCAATCAAGCGCATAGAGCAGAATAGATGGAGGAGTTGGACAAAATAAATAACTTTCATTCAAGCCTAAAAATTAGCTCTAGAAAACAAAATAACTTTCTTTTTTTTCCTAAACTCTAAAGAAATATACAGTGTAGCCAAAGATTATTTGGACAAGCCCCGATCACATAGGGCTCCGGAAGCAACACGATTCAACACGACTCTTTGTTCTGAGGCAGTTAACTGTGAATTAACAAAGAGTATGGTTGAATCGAGTTGCTTCCGTGCCTCTATGTGACCAGGGCAACATCTAAAAGCTTGTCTTTTAAAGGCATAAGATATGAAGCCTTCGGATGATAGATTGCACTTGATAAATAGAGGAGTATGATAGTGATCGATTTCATTTGGTAAAGGGTAAAATATGATAATCTACAGAAGTTATGAATTTATGGACGAAAAAGGGACTTTTAGGGTCACCAAATTTCTTCTTTTTTGGCACTAATGACTGCTTTGTGTAACATCCCGCATTTTACTTCAGGCCTTGTCTGCATTTCAGGCCACCTTCGTCATCTGAACCTCCCTAGATACTGAACATTGGTCCGTTGCTTGGGGAAGCTTTCAGAAATAACCTTTTGTATCGTGGAATTACACTTCACTGGTCAGTGGGGCCTGTGGTAATGCATGCATATAATCACGAGTTACACTTTGACAGACATTATATCATTGCTGCAGCCAGTGAAACTACCTGTAAATGCAAAATGAATGTGTTGGACTTTCCAATCAAGCGCATAGAGCAGAATAGATGGAGGAGTTGGAAAAAATAAACAACACCCATTCAAGCCTAAAAAATAGCTCTAGAAAACAAAATAACCTTCTCTTTTTCCTAAACTCTAAAGAAATACACAGTTCAGCCAAAAATTATTTGGACAAGTCACTTAAAATCTTGTCTTTTAAATGCATAAGAAATGAAGCCTCCTGAAGAAAATGAGCTAAATAGTGTGGTAGTGATCAATTTCATTCTGTAAAGAGTAAAATATGATAATCTACAAAACTTATGAACTTATGGTAGAAAGAATTACTTTTGGAGTCATCATTGTTTTGTACTAATGACCGCTCCATGTAACAGCCCCCATTTCACTCTAGGCCTTGTCTGCATTTCAGGACACCTTCGTCATCATTGTATTTCGAATGCATAAGAAATAAAGTACCGGTAGCCTTTGGAGCAAAAATTGCTTAGCACTTGATAAATAGTGTGGTAGTGATTAATTTCATTCTGTAAAGAGTAAAATATGGTAACCTACAAAGATTATGAATTTATGGAATTAATAGGGACTTTTGGGGTCACCAATAGTTTTTTCTTGCATCAATGACCACTCTGTGTTACAGCCCCCAATTTACTTCAGGTCTTGTCTGCATTTCAGGCCACCTTCGTCATCCGAACCTCCCTAGATATCGAACATTGCTCCGTTGCTCAGGGAAGCTTTGAGAAATAACCTTTTATATCGTGGAATTACACTCCATTGGTCAGTAGGGCCTGTGGTAATGCATGCATATAATCACGAGTTACACTTTGTCAGACGTCATATCATTGCTGCAGCCAGTGAAACTACCTGTAAATGCACAATAACTGTGTTGGACTTTCCAATCGTGCCCATTCAAGCCTAAAAAATTGCACTAGAAAACAAAAGAACTTTCTTTTTTCCTAAACTTTGAATAAATACAGTGGAAATTCAATACCGAGTTTCCACTCCAAAATTATTTGGACACCTAAATTATTGTATTTCGAATGCATAAGAAATGAAGTACCGGTAGCCTTTGGAGCAAAAATTGCTTAGCACTTGATAAATAGTGTGGTAGTGATTAATTTCATTCTGTAAAGAGTAATATATGGTAACCTACAAAGATTATGAATTTATGGAATTAATAGGGACTTTTGGGGTCACCAATATTTTTTTTGCATCAATGACCACTCTGTGTAACAGCCCCCAATTTACTTCAGGTCTTGTCTGCATTTCAGGCCACTCTCGTCATCCGAACCTCCCTAGATATCGAACATTGCTCCGTTGCTTGGGGAAGCTTTGAGAAATAACCTTTTATATCGTGGAATTCCACTCCACTGGTCATCGGGGTCTGTGGTAATGCATGCATATAATCAGAGTTACACTTTGACAGACATTATATCATGGCTGCAGCCAGTGAAACTACCTGTAAATGCACAATGAATTTGTTGGACTTTCTAATCAAGTGTACAGAGCAGACTGGACAAAGAATGTGGACAAAATAGACAAATCCCATTTAAGTCTTCAAAATGTTTCCTAAACTGTAAAGAAATAATTATACAATGCAGCCAAAAATTATTTGGACACCCAAAATCTTGTCTTTTAAATGCATAAGAAATGAAATCTTTGGAGTAAAAATTGCTGAGCACTTGATAAATAGTGTGGTATTGATTACATTTGATAAAGAGTAAAATGGGATAATCTACAAACATTATGAATTTAAGGAAGAAAAAGGGACTTTGGGGGTCACCAATATATTTTTTTGGAACTAATGACCGCTCCGTGTAACAGCCCTCATTTCACTTCAGGCCTTGTCTGCATTTCAGGCCACCTTCGTCATCTGAACCTCCCTAGATACTGAACATTGCTCCGTTGCTTGGGGAAGCTTTCAGAAATAACCTTTTATATCGTGGAATTACACTCCTCTGGTCAGTGGGGCCTGTGGTAATGCATGCTTATAATCACGAGTTACACTTTGACAGACATTATATTATTGCTGCAGCTAGTAAAACTACCTGTAAATGCAAAATGAATGTGTTGGACTTTCCAATCGTGCCCATTCAAGCCTAAAAAATTGTACTTGAAAACAAAAGAACTTTCTTTTTTCCTAAACTTTGAATAAATACAGTGGAAATTCAATACCGAGTTTCCACTCCAAAATTATTTGGACACCTAAATTATTGTATTTCGAATGCATAAGAAATGAAGTACCGGTAGCCTTTGGAGCAAAAATTGCTAAGCACTTGATAAATAGTGTGGTAGTGATTAATTTCATTCTGTAAAGAGTAATATATGGTAACCTACAAAGATTATAAATTTATGGAATTAATAGGGACTTTTGGGGTCACCAATATTTTTTTTGCATCAATGACCACTCTGTGTAACAGCCCCCAATTTACTTCAGATCTTGTCTGCATTTCAGGCCACCTTCGTCATCCGAACCTCCCTAGATACCGAACATTGCTCCGTTGCTTGGGGAAGCTTTCAGAAATAACCTTTTATATCATGGAATTCCACTTCACTGGTCATCGGGGCCTTTGGTAATGCATGCAAATAATCACGAGTTACACTTTGTCAGACGTTATATCATTGCTGCAGCCAGTGAAACTACCTGTAAATGCACAAGAAATGTGTTGGAATTTCCAATCAAGCGCACAGAGCAGAATGGATGGAGGAGTTGGACTAAATAAACAACACCCATTCAAGCCTAAAAATAGCTCTAGAAAACAAAATAACTTTTTTCTTTTCCTACACTCTAAAGAAATATACAGTGCAGCCAAAAATTATTCGGACACTTAAAATCTTGTCTTTTAAATGCCTAAGAAATGAAGCCTTTGGAGCAAAAATTACTGAACACCTGATAATTAGTGTTGTAGTGATCAATTTTATTTGATAAAGAGTAAAATGGGATAATCTACAAAAATTATGAATTCATGGTAGAAAAAGGGACTTTTAGGGTCATAATTTTTTTAGGGAGCACTAATAACTGCTCTGTGTAACAGCCCCCATTTCACTTCAGGCCTTGTCTGCATTTCGGGCCACCTTCGTCATCTGAACCTCCATAGATACTGAACATTGCTCCGTTGCTTGGGGAAGCTTTCAGAAATAACCTTTTATATCGTGGAATTCCACTCCGCTGGTCAGTGGGACCTGTGGTAATGCATGCATATAATCACGAGTTACACTTTGACAGACGTCATATCATTGCTGCAGCCAGTGAAACTACCTGTAAATGCACAATAACTGTGTTGGACTTTCTAATTGAACACAATGAGTAGAACAGATAAAGAAATTTGACAAGCCTGTGGTAATGCATGCATATAATCACGAGTTACACTTTGACAGAAGTTATATCATTGCTGCAGCCAGTGAAACTACCTGTAAATGCACAATAAATGTGTTGGACTTTCCAATCAAGCGCACAGAGCAGAATAGATGGAGGAGTTGGACAAAAGTAACGACTCCCATTCAAGCCTAAAAAATAGCGCTAGAAAACAAAATAAATTTTTTTTCCCCTAAACTGTAAAGAAATATACAGTGTAGCCAAAAAATTATTTTGACACCTAAAATCTTGTCTTTTTGATACCGAAGAAATGAGGCCTAGGGAGCAAAAATTGCTGAGCTCTTGATAGATAGTGTGGTAGTGATCACTTTCATTCCGATCGGTAAAGAGTAAAATATTATAATCTAGATAAATTATTAAATTGTTGTAGAAAGAGTTACTTTTGGTGTCATCATTTTTTTTTTTTTTTTTACCAATGACCATTCTGTGAAGCAGCCCCCTTTTTACTTTAGGCCTTGTCTGCATTTCAGGACACCTTCGTCATCCGAACCTCCCTAGATACCGAACATTGCTCCGTTGCTTGGGGAAGCTTTCAGAAATAACCTTTTATATCGTGGAATTCCACTTCACTGGTCATCGGGGCCTGTGGTAATGCATGCATATAATCAGAGTTACACTTTGACAGACGTTATATCATTGCTGCAGCCAGTGAAACTACCTGTAAATGCACAATAAATGTGTTGGACTTTCCACTCACGCATAGTGAACAGAAAGGATAAAGAGTTTGGACAAAATAAACAACTTCATTCAAGCATTCACAATAGCTTCATGATCACGGAAGAAAGTCCCAGTTGCAGCTCTTGTTCAATATTTTTCCACAGAATAAGTAGGATGGAAATTTCTTCTGAATATGTTGGACTTTCCAATTAGGCACAGTGAGCAAAACGGAAAAAGAAGTTCGACAAAATGAACAATTTCCATTCAAGCCTTTACAATAGCTGTAGAAAATAAAACAACTTTCTCTCTTTCTATGCTGCAAAGAAACATAGAGCAGGAGTTGCACCTGTTCACTGAATGAATAGGGAGCTACATTATTTTTTGTGTTACAGATTTTTAATTTTTTTTTTTATTGATCAATATTTTAGCAGGATGCCCTCACAACAAGATGTTGGTATCATGAGGGGTCCTGCATGATAAAAAGTAAGATTTTTGCTTCAATAGGAGTAGTTTATTATTTCCAGGTTTTTTTGTCAGTTTTTGCTCACAGTGCAACCTTCACAATAGTCCTGGCAATCAAAAATTCCTCCCAGAATTTTATGGGTGAATGGTCTACTTTTTTTCAGAATACATGTTAGCAGGAATTTTAAAAGGGAGCTTGCTTATTTTGTTCACTTTTTTCAATTCATCTTTTGAGTAATTGCACATTAACAGAAACGTAAGAGATAATAATAATAATAATTAGATAATTTATATAGCGCAGATACTATATGGNTGTGTTGGACTTTCCAATCGTGCCCATTCAAGCCTAAAAAATTGTACTTGAAAACAAAAGAACTTTCTTTTTTCCTAAACTTTGAATAAATACAGTGGAAATTCAATACCGAGTTTCCACTCCAAAATTATTTGGACACCTAAATTATTGTATTTCGAATGCATAAGAAATGAAGTACCGGTAGCCTTTGGAGCAAAAATTGCTAAGCACTTGATAAATAGTGTGGTAGTGATTAATTTCATTCTGTAAAGAGTAATATATGGTAACCTACAAAGATTATAAATTTATGGAATTAATAGGGACTTTTGGGGTCACCAATATTTTTTTTGCATCAATGACCACTCTGTGTAACAGCCCCCAATTTACTTCAGATCTTGTCTGCATTTCAGGCCACCTTCGTCATCCGAACCTCCCTAGATACCGAACATTGCTCCGTTGCTTGGGGAAGCTTTCAGAAATAACCTTTTATATCATGGAATTCCACTTCACTGGTCATCGGGGCCTTTGGTAATGCATGCAAATAATCACGAGTTACACTTTGTCAGACGTTATATCATTGCTGCAGCCAGTGAAACTACCTGTAAATGCACAAGAAATGTGTTGGAATTTCCAATCAAGCGCACAGAGCAGAATGGATGGAGGAGTTGGACTAAATAAACAACACCCATTCAAGCCTAAAAATAGCTCTAGAAAACAAAATAACTTTTTTCTTTTCCTACACTCTAAAGAAATATACAGTGCAGCCAAAAATTATTCGGACACTTAAAATCTTGTCTTTTAAATGCCTAAGAAATGAAGCCTTTGGAGCAAAAATTACTGAACACCTGATAATTAGTGTTGTAGTGATCAATTTTATTTGATAAAGAGTAAAATGGGATAATCTACAAAAATTATGAATTCATGGTAGAAAAAGGGACTTTTAGGGTCATAATTTTTTTAGGGAGCACTAATAACTGCTCTGTGTAACAGCCCCCATTTCACTTCAGGCCTTGTCTGCATTTCGGGCCACCTTCGTCATCTGAACCTCCATAGATACTGAACATTGCTCCGTTGCTTGGGGAAGCTTTCAGAAATAACCTTTTATATCGTGGAATTCCACTCCGCTGGTCAGTGGGACCTGTGGTAATGCATGCATATAATCACGAGTTACACTTTGACAGACGTCATATCATTGCTGCAGCCAGTGAAACTACCTGTAAATGCACAATAACTGTGTTGGACTTTC
>BQKZ01000328.1:128625-151852 GCA_036244855.1 Temnopleurus reevesii
ATCGATTTCAAACATGAGTGATTTTAGCTATTGAATAATGTCTCTTGCTCCATTACATATCTTGAAAAGTGCTGAAGTAGTTCAATTGAAATGTGGTCCCTAACTTTTCTTTAAAGTGTTTTTCTTTCTTAAAATTCATATTTCTGTTCTAATGGAAAACAAATTTTAAGGTTACAAATTTATCAGATATCTTTAATATTAGAGACATAATTTTGTTGAGGTTGATTTTTAATAGGGGCTCTGCAAAAATGTCATGGGGCCTCTGTTTCAAATGACTACACAGCATATTCAGCTTATTGATTATTCCTCTCAAGTGAAGAAATTTCCACATTATTGCTCTTTCTTGCTCACTGAACACCATTTATAATGCAGAGTCGCACACATTCGTAATGGTTGACTGCTTGTAAATCTTGCCCTGGGGAAAGAGAGAGAGAGAGAGTGAGACCAAATTCTACGGCTCATCTTTTTCAGTTAAAATAACTTCTTTTCCCTTTGACGCTCCACTTTGAATTTTTTTGAAGAGTTGATCAAGTGTAATGAATCTGCCAAATGAAAATTAAATTCACTTAAGATGATCTGTTCTGATAAATTCTTTGAAAATATAATTCAGAGTTCCAGCATTTCCTGATAAGATAAAAACAATGTTTACCTCCAATATGAATGGGTTGGCAAGGTTGTCTTTTATCATTAAAGCGCATTCTTCATTGGGAAAATCAGAATCATTAATATAAGTCGATGATAAAGTACTGAAGGAGAGGGCTGCAGAATTGGTGCATTATGATGTTGGTGTGATGATTATTGATTTAACACTTCTTAGATATTCCAATAACTCCTATGAGATGGAGGAGGATGAAAAATAATTGATATGTTTTTCAGTTGGTCTGCCTGTCTAAAAGGAAAGTTTTTTAACGTTGCAAGATCTACTGACTGAGCCTATTTGTTTTTTTCATTTTCTTTTCTCAGAATAAAGACAGAATTCTAATTATTCTTTTAAATCAGAGTAATACATTTATAGGATAAAATCAGCGAACAAGTGAATTGTCTGCATTTTAATGTTGTTATTGTTATAATTTATTACTCTAGAGAATTTATTGCCCCTGATGGTGAAAGAGTCATCGGGCTAAAGTGTACATGTAGGTCTTGAAAGAAGCCCAGATTAGTTTATATATATATATGAGATCCATAATTACTCTTATCTGATCTTAATTTTTAATTTGTTCTTTCAGAATAAAGACGGAATGCTTACGAAGGATGAGTTAAGGGAGGGGTCAAAGTGCGATCCGTGGATCGTCCAAGCGCTCTCGCTAGAGATACCGCAATGACAGGAGCCACACCCCTTAGAAACCAGAGGATGACATCATCACTATGGTTGCCAAGCAACTCATCATTGAAATAGATCATGTGACCTGCAATGTCAAAAGGATTTAGTGACCTTTCACCCTTGAACTCTGTGTTTGGATCCATTTGCACTACCAAGCCTCGCTCCTAATTCGTCAAGCTTAGAGAGTGCTTTCATGTGATGTAAATGTTCACCATTTTGGAAGACAATGCAAATATAAGAAGTGCATCAGAACATAAGATCTGCTAAACATAATACAGGTCACTGATAAAAGAAATTTAAGAATTTTGTGATAGCGTCTATTATTACACCATTGTGTGTTTCTTAGATGCATCACCAAGTACCTCTGAGGATGTTAAAGAAAGAAAATCAGCATTTTTTTTATACGATAGACAAAGCACATGCATCAGCTTCCCAAACCCTATTGCATAAAAAGTTGCGTTTACACGCAAGTCAGAAAATTTTACGCAACTCCATTTTCAACCAATCAGGAGTGCGTATTTGGACTTGTGTTTAATTTTCTGAGTTGCCTTTAAACGCAGCTTTTTATGCAATAGGGCCCAGAAGTTACCTTCCCAACCCAACTGACCGAAATTGACGATATCACGAGATATCGCTTGATAGCACCTATTCTATGTGGCGAGAATAGTTTGATGCATAATGGGCTCATTATTAGTCCTCCAACATGGCTAATAAGTGATGTTTTTTAGTGTTGTAATAACACTCTGTGGCCCGTATTCTGATGTGAGGTTTAACTTACACTAGAGTTTAAATATGTGGTTTAAGTATGGGAAGCCAAAAGAGGCTTGAATCTATAACAGTCGATATTTACTTTACCAGCACATTTGACACTCATAGTATTTAAAACTGTCTCAGAATAAAAACTTCTCAGTAATTTTCTACATTATTATAGCACGGGAAAAGAGCAGTTAACATAAGAATTATATATTGTAAATAAAGTTTTGGCACTTTTGGCTACCAATACATAAACCACAGATTTAAACCAGGGTTAACTTAAACTTCGCTATCGGAATACGGGCCTGTTACTTCAAAAGAAGCAGGAGAAATGATACATGCAGAAAACCTTTGCATTGATCTTCTCTTGCATCTTTGATGCTCTTAGAGCTAAAAGAAAGAAAGTGATACTTTGCAGATATCAAAAGTGCCAATTAGCAAATAAGCATTGTCACTTTTAATGAACTTCTTTCTGCAGAATAGAAACTGAAAATGATAATTTATGACCTTCAAAACAGGGTAGCCTTAAAAGAATAAAAACCAAAAGATTCTTAATCTCATCAAATTGAATGACATGAGGTGAAGTCCAGAGAAGAGTTATATGTTTAAAAATGACTCATACACAGTACAACATATTACAATATCTGTCCTGTGGGCCTGTAGAAACAAAAATGATGCAATAACGAAGATATTTCTTTATGTAAGAGGCCCTAGATTATTGATATGCCCATTTTGAAAATTAACAAATTTTCAATTATTGTTTTTCCAGGCAGGAATTTTAATATAATAGCCTCAAAATTTTAAGATTTCTTCAAGATACAGGGAACTCTGAGTAAATATTGATACTCTTCCATATTTTGTGAAGTAGTAAGTTTTTATAGCAAACCTTTTTTGTTAAGAAATTGGTATCAGACATACATTTTTAATGTTACAACACGGATCTCAAAAGAGGAACCATATTCATGTCATTAAGTTAGGTGATATCAAGAAACTTGTGGATTTCAATCTCTTTTGGTCATTCTGTATATGTTAAAAACATTGATGATATATTCCATTAATGATTATAACATTTTTGCGACTCTTTCTGGATATTTTAGTACTTTTCCATAGAATTAAATTTTAAAAAATGCTTCAATATGCACAATAATTAACTTTTTATAAATGATGAATTTTCAAGAGGGTTGCCAAATTAATGTGTTCTAGCTTTTACTAATTTTTAAACATATAGAATATTTTTCTTAAAGAATTTGAAATATTTAGAGGTAATTTTGATAGAATATTTTAGTACTTTTTTAATTATCCAAACATGCTTTTCACAACTCCATGAATAGGGAGCTGCAAAATTTTCATAAAAGTATTTTCTTTATCTTATATGAAACATGAACAACATTAAGAAAGACTTTAAGAACGATATATTTCAGTTCTTCTCCATATGATTCATAATTTTATAATTATTCAGCGCAAGAACTGATACCAGTCATTCTAGAGTCGTGCATACAATGAATCATAATTTGTTGAACCATCACCCTGAGTGATACTTCACTAAGTTACGGATAACTTTAAGAACGACTGGTATCAGTTCTTGTGCTAAATGATAAAGAATCTTATGATCATAAAACCCCTATTAAACATATTTCCGTCTTTCTTAAAGTCATTCTTAATTTTACGAATGACATGATGAAACATCACCCAGATTTTACAAGCACAATCTTGGATAACATTGGAGAGTCTATTAATTTACCAAATACAAGTATGATGTGAATTTGCAGTGCTGTGAGGTGAAGAAGCTAAGCTGGTGTTAAGATTTGCAGTTGCTTACAAGCCCACTACACATGCCACAACTCAACCACCCTACACGGAATATTGGCCGTGCGTTTTTGCAGGATTGCTATTCAAAAGGTGTTTTCTTTAGCAACTTTTTCACACAGAACTATACAGTTAATAATAATATAATAATAACAGATGCAATTTATATAGCGCACATATCCACTTTGCTGAGTGCTCAAGGCACTTTACATTATTATAACCCTGGCTTTAGCCCTACAGCCATTCACGGCGCACTTGGCATTTCAAAGAATAAATATTCCTGCCAGGTACCCATTCACCTCACCTGGGTTGAGTGCAGCACTGCTATTCAAATGTGAAAAATATACTTATTCCCTGCCTTATGACTGACTTGCGACTAGATGATGTCACTGTCATCATAGGTCTGTCTAACGCATTGCTACAGCAGACCTTACGCTCTGACCCCACGACTGTGTTCCGTCTGCGTAGCTGTGAAGAAGTAAAACACCTTGAAAATCTCTATGTGACGATTCACACATGCATATTTTATCGATTTCATTATGACATCAACGTCAGTGCTCTTGTCTGATTGGGCGTGAGCTTTTAACCCAGTCGTTAGGATTCAACGCATCAAATGTTTGTGAGTAGCATTGCTCTTTGCTTACAGCTTTGTGCGACTGGTAACCTCATCAGAGTTATATTATGACGTCACGAATCTGTTCACTCTATCGCAAGAGTCGTAAGGTGGTGGAATTGCAACATGTGCTGTGGGCTTAATATTCACTGACATTCAGTCATTATATATGCACTTCACTAAATTTTCAATGAAGTAATTTTGCCATGGTAATGATACCTGTGGGGTGTTTCATCAAGATTTGTCGCAGAGACAATTAGTCAGCGCTGACAAATTCCTTGATTGTGATTGGATGAAAAGCACTATCGCTGACAGTTGCTATGGGAACTGTCGGAAAATGACTCCTTGTCGCTGCGACAAATCTTGATGAAACCCCCCCCCCCTGAAGTCAATATTCAGAGGTGCTAATCTCCTAAAATATGTACATGTATAAGGATAGAAATGATAAGGTGAATAACCGAACAGGTGAACCAAATATATTCTTTGGAGAGATTATTTTCATACTTTCTCTCACGAGAAAAGATTTGTTTCAGCTATTTGATATTTCACATTCAAATGTCTATCCTCATGCATATTTTGAGAGTTTGGCATCTTTGCATATGTAGGGGGTGTTGCTCAAAATCAACTGCAAATCAAGTGCAACTTTGCAAATTGTAACACGCATTTTTATTCGCGCATGGTGTGCGCATTTAACAAGACGCGCATGAAACAATGGTTTTGATTGGCGCGTACTGATCACCTGCAACTTGCGATCAATTGCAACCTTTGAGCAACACCCCCGTAGTCTTAATAATCATCATTCTCATATAATTATAGTTTAATCCCTTTTCAGGCTTTGCAGGTATTTTTTGATGTGGAATTTTCAAATTGAAATAATAATGAATTATATGTTTTTATGTGTCTTTGCTGTAAAAATAAATACAACTGTATAAAAGTAGAATTTTTTGCAATGTTTATATTTGTACAAACCTCACTGTACAGAAAGATAACTGAAAATAGTTTTGTGTACATATATTGTATCATCAATTTTAGAATTTTTATTTGGGTTGTTATTCTCATGAGCTTTTCATTTTGAATTTGGTTTTGTTGGATGTGTGATTTATTGCATACGGTTTGTTTAAAAAGGTGATGATGATATTCTTAACATATTTATTTTATTTTGACCTTGAAATGTATTGTATTTATGCTGTTATTCGAAGGCTTTCAATGTACATGATAAATGATGCACATACAAATGCAAACAAAATTTTTATTTGATAATACACCTCGAATATTGGCATCATGTAGTGAGAATTTTCAATTGTTAAGAAATTTATGTTCAAATGTAGAGTTGCCAACTGTTCCGGAATATGCATGTGCTTAAAATGAAATAAGAATAATGCAACTGCTGAAAAAGATTGAGAGGGAGAATGATGACAATGATACTCCAGCCATTCATCCGTGATGAAAGCCTTGAATTCATATGCAAATACACCTCGTGCATATTCCGGAACGGTTGGTAGCTCTTTGAATGTCTGTCTGTCTGTCTGTCTGTTTCTCTGGGCATTTTCTTTCTGTTTTTACATGAAGGTGTGATTTCATTGCCACAAAATATCTGTTCGCATTAATTTTGTTTTTTTATGATGATTGACACATAACTCTCCCTGAGATCATCTTATGCGATGTGTTTGCAAATCAGCAGGAAAAATTGGATCATAGTAAATCTATATATTTGATAATGATTCACAATAATTACAAAATCCTGTGTTATTTCCAATCATATTACTGTTATTACCCCCTCTTCCTTTGTTCCTGAGCAAGAAAATCAAATGGTTTTTATGATACATCCAGTTCCTTTCTCATGATTACATGATGTGATGAACAGGTAAAGGCCCTGTCACATCAAACACGGCACAGCTTCGTGGCATGGCATTTTCACGACATTTACTATATGATTCGGTCGATTGTTGTGTATCCCTCATGAGTAGTGTACATGTACATGTAGCTGGACAATAACAACTCAGAAGCTGCGTATTAAAATTGTGATTTTAAACCGTTTTAAATGAGTAAATAAATAAATACAAAATTCTGTGCCATGATGCCGTGCCCGATGCCGTTTGAACGAGCCTTTATGAAACATTACAAATGATATCTTCATTTTATTATCTTAAATAAAATTGATTCGTAACTCTTTGCCAAAATGCAGAGTTTATTTAAGTGAATGTGTTCAGGGCTGGACAGCGGAATGAAGAAAAAATTATTCAACATTAAAAACACCCAGTCTATAAAAGATGTGTCTTCCAGACATTGATATTTTTTTTAATTGCTATCTAGTGTGATTATAAATTATCTAATTATTGTAGCGCACGCATGCCAAAAATATTCCAAATTGGGCATTGGTTTCTATTCTGCCATTATGATTGCTTATCTTACACTTTTTCGAGACTCTGATTATATTTCCTAGCATATTTTTATCCACAGAATTTCTAATGTAATGTAGCCTGCCAGTATATCATCTCATAATGATGATATTCTTGAAGAATACAATTTGTAACTAAAATAATATTTTCGAAGAATGAATTAATCTCCCTTTTGTTTTGGGGGTTGTATTGGAAATCTACATGACTTGTATTTTACTACGATTGTTTAGTTAGAATGTACTGATTTTATAGCCCTTAGATGTACACATTTTTTGGTTCTTGTTTGCATTATTGCACATCCGTCCGTGAGTTTGTCTGAATTCTAAAATGTGCTATTTTATTTAATGATTTTTCAAATTATTGAACGATGAATACTGCGTTGTGTTTGCGCAGAAGACCTAATATGTAATGGTTCTTAGCCATTGAGGCTCTGAAATGATGCACACACTTATCATTAAATTAGATAAAGTATTCCTAGTATTTATGTCAGGGATATACAAGGAACGATCATATCAATTTTCATTTTCTATAATATTCAGATTAAAAAAATATTGGCATGATGTATGTTAATTATTTTAAGGAAAAACTGGGAGGCAATTAGAAAACTACCAGTTAATTTTTATTTGTGAATAATGACAACTTTCTTTTTATGCCCCTTTGTGTGTGAGACTGTGTTTTAATCATTGTAGCCGCTTAAATAATTTCATGTAATTTAACATCTTTGATTATACCTTTTTATCTTGTTTCCTTTAAATATGAAAGGGGTTACATGAGTGTCATGCCTATTTTTATTTATTCGCAAGTAGAAAAAAGATCAAGAGTCTGTATTACCGGTATTTAGAATACATGTAAGTCACTTTGCCATTGATTATTTTTGAATTTCACAATCTGAGGGGGGGGGGGTGTTGCTAGAAAGTTTATATTGATTGCAATCAAGATGAAATTGAATGGCATGCACCGATCAAAATAATTGTTCCATTTTTATCCTTATCTAAGCGAAGACTGTACGTATTGAAATGAATTCTCACATTTTTTGTTGCAACTGAGCTGCAGATGATTGAGAATCAAAAGCAAATTTCTCACAACAACCCTTATGGTGTGTTGCGCCAAAGTTGCAATTGATTGCAATTCAGTTGCAAATTGGAACAAGCAGATTCATTCATGCATTGTCTGTGCGTTTTAAAGGACGCTTATGAAGCATCGGTTCTGATTGGCGCTTTCTTATCAACTGCAACTTGCAATTGCTCGCATCTTTCTAGCAACACCCAAAGTCATACTTATAATTTGCAATGGTGTGCATAAATTTCATAGATCGCTGATATCTGCTAAATTTTTTCTGCTGTGTATTTGATGTGTCAGTAATGCATTTCTTTCAGTCGTGAACATTATTACAAGCTGGTCTTGGAATGGTAATTTGTATATGGGCCATTAACTGTGATGTATTAGACTAATATTTTTTCTAAAATGATCTTATTTTGGAGTAGGAAGCATTGTATTGTTATTATAGGTTCATCAATATTCATGAAGAGTCACTTATCGCCTTCCAAATGAGCTATAACCGGACATGGTTCATTATCACGTCACACATGAATGCCATGGATCTTGAGTGATTTTTGTGAAATACATTTATCACTCGTCACAATCCCAGTTTATTGATCCATTGCATGATTACTATAACTGCATTAAAGGCAAATAAATAATTGTTTGGTTGACCTCAAATCCCACTGTTGAAAAAATGGCCTCCATTTTTCTGAACTTTTGTTTTTAAAGTTAGGAGCATATGTTGTGAAAAAAAATGTAAGGAGAAGAAAGGTTACAAGGGAATGAATAGCCAAAAAAATATATTTTCAAATTGCCTTAGTTTTTAGTTTGCATTTCACATGTTTTTCTATGATTTTATTGAGATTTCTTTGATTTGAGTGACAAGTACATGTATAAGAGAAACAAATTAACACCGGCCAATTTTCATGGAGTCATTCAGTTGAGGGACACCAAATGATTTTTATCCTTGGCCTTACAGAATGAATTATAGTCATTATGAAGGTACAGTAATGAATTACTTTTTCATAAATACAATACATGTATATTGAGAAAAATCATGAAGAAAGTACATGTACAATGCTTCCTATATCAATATAAGAATTTTGTACAAAAAAAGTCAACTTTTTAGCACACAAATCACAGATGAGCCCATTTGTAGCTGTTTTTTCTTCAGATTTATTCTACATGTTTGTGTGTTTAGGGCAGCTATACAAGGGTGTTCCAGAAAATGAAAGAGCTGTCATAATCCAGAAGTGTTTTTTTTCTGTAGATTTTCTATTTACATGTATCTTGTGTGAAGTTCATGTGCATTGAATTTATAACACTATCAAATCCTGTTCTATTTAGACGAAATTTTATGTGTTATATGTGTTTATGTGTTATATATGGGAGCGTCGTGGTGTAGTGGTTCGGACTCTCGCCTCTTAACTAGAAGGTCGGTGGTTCGAATCTCTCCAAGGGCGTTAATTTCCTTCAGCAAGAAATTTACCCATAGTGTGCTGCACTCAACCCAGGTGAGGTGAATGGGTACCGGCAGGAATTTATTCTTCTAAATGCAGAAGCGCCTACTTGGCAGCTATGCTATGGCCGGGTAATAATATTAGACAATTTGTCTCGCGCCTCTGAACAGGTGACTAGAGAGATGGCGTGTTTAAATGCTATATATTATTATTATTATTATTATATTTTATTCCATTATACTTCATTCTTCATTCATTAAACACACATAGCTAAGAATAGTGTTTAGAATTAGGTTATTGCCTCGTTCTACATCCAGGATCTTATTAAATCTTAGATTGCCATGTTACAGTCTTATGTGTAAAAGTAACTCCATGATTCCTTAGTTTAGAAGTGGAGGTGCTTTATCATTCAATTATGCTCAAATAAATTGTTCAGATGCCCGATGGAGACCAACCGACCCTCAATTTTAAATTGGCCCGACCTGACTTTTTGTTAATTTGCATTGCTTTTCACTCAAATTAAAAAGAATCACAGTAAAACTAAAGAAAGGCATGTGAAATAGAGCATGAAAAGTCGTTTTCAGATGTTTTATTTATTCTTTTATTTTTTTTTTACTTCATTCTAATTCTTATTTTTTATACAAACTTTGTTCCAGAAATATATAAATGAATAAATAAGATAAAGTATTTCCGACCAACTGACACAATTTTCAACAGAGTCTTACTGAGGCATCTAAACAATATCTTTCTAGCCTTAATGGAATTACATCATTATTCCTCACTCAATTTACTGTCTTTAAAAGATATTTTGCAATGCTTTAAGATGTTATATCAGTTCTATGCATTTATGCCATATTTTGAAATTGTTTTGTACATGTAGCTTTTAATGTTGTGCTTTATGTGTAATTGTATGTTGAAGAAGTGATGATTAATTAAAAAAACTTAGATGCTATACTGTATAAGCTGAAATTTTCACAGTGGTTTTATTTTTGCGAATTTCATGATCTTGGCTTTTGGAAAATTTCCACTTCCTGTAATGGACATTAATTTTATATATGTACAAGCACAGTCAAAACATGAGAATAGCATACATGTACACATCAATGGTCCAAGTTGGCGAAAATACATGTATCTTTATGCTAAAATATTGGTTTATGCAGTATAACAAAATTGGATGACTGTAGAACACTTTATCGTTTATACCCCAAAAGAGAAATCGGGCTTGAAAATAATACCCCAAAATGCTCTGTTTGCTAAAAAATATCCCAACTGTAATGTACAGTAATATGCTTTATTTTTGTAACTTTTGTCCATCTCAAAAATTTTACTCAGTCATGTGTGGTACATTTACATACCAAATACAGCAATGAATTTGGTGTGATAAATGTTCAGTATGTACACTTTTGTAAGAAACTTTTACACATATGAACTTTTTGAAATATTAGTGAAATTAATATTGAGTACTGTCAAGGAAATGTTCATCTAATTGAAAGTCTCTTGAAATATAATCGTTGATTTATGGTCAATTTTTTTTGCGTGGAATATCCAGTTTTCATTTAATGGAAACTTATGTAAAGGCGGAATGAAAACATTGCCTGACATTTTATTGCAATAAGATTAGTCGTAATTTAGTTATTACAATTTCATCAAATTGCACGTTGAAACTTGTTCCATTGAAATTCCACTGTTATGCCCATTAGTGTAATTGTTTAAATTAAATTTCATTTGCAGTTGTGCTAGATGGTAATGGGGATTAGAAAAGCTATGAACCGAACGTGTGCTGTGAATTCTTACATGTAGATGTTTACAACTTGAAATATGCTTGATTTTATTTTGTTTGAATATTTCTTTTGATGCAATGATTTTCTTAAACATTTCTTTCTTTGATCAATAATTTGGAATGAAATCAACAACTCAATTTATTCAGAATGTTTTGGGAGGAATGAATTATTTTAATTGTAGAGCTGATTTTTAGTAGTATTTATACTGTAGATCATATAGAATTTGTGATTTGTATTTTTTACCCTTTGCCCCCGATTTGATACATGTAAATTAATGTAGCTATTTATATGAAATTTGCAAGATGAATTAAAGATAATGTACATATTTCATATGAAATGTTTTGAGTGTGTGTGGATATTTGTATGAAGTTTACTGTGTTATATTGTACTTTTTTTATCCGATCTGCATTTGTCTCCCAATTGCTTTTTCTATTCAATTCAGGCCTATTTAGGGCATTATTTCACAAAATCGTTCTTTAAAGTTGCAAACGACTTTAAGAAAGACTGGAGTATGTCAACGAATGTAGTACGCATAAGATTCTCGATCATTCAGCACAAGAACTGCTACCAGTCGTGCGCAAAGCCGTTCTTAAAATCTTTTGTAACTTGGTGAACACCACCCAGCTTTCTGTAAAGGCCACCTTTCTGTTATAGCCTCTCCATCTGTTTCACTTGAATGGTCATTATAGACAGGTTTAAGTCTGGGGCTGATTTATCATATTTAGTTAAGGTATAAAAATGAGGCCAATAATCTTTGGTTGTGGTGAAATTCTACCTTGTCATGTACTACATTATATGCAGCCATTCTACCACATGTTTTTACATGTATGCCCCCTTCTCTCTCTCTTTCTTTCTCCCTCCCTTTTTTTTTCTCTCTCTCTCTTTCTTTCTCTCTCTCTCTTTCTTTCTCTCTCTCTCTTTCTCTCTCTCTTTCTTTCTCTCTCTCTCTCTCTCTTTCTTTCTCTCTCTCTCTCTTTCTTTCTCTCTCTCTCTCTTTCTTTCTCTCTCTCTCTCTTCCTCTCTCTCACTTTCCTCCCCCTCTCTCACTTTCCTCCCCCTCTCTCACTTTCCCCCTCTCTCTCCCATATATTTCCACCTTTACATGTACCTATAGCTCTCTCTCTTGTCATCATTTTCTCCATCTCCTGCTCTTTCTGTTGCTCTCAATATCAATAATAATAATAATGGTGGCTACTTGTATAGCGCACAGGTCCACCTTATCGGTGCTCATGGCGCTGAAAGCTTTAAACTCACTATTACCTGGCTCTAGCTGGCAGCCATTACGGCGCTCCGCATTACAAGGAATTTCTTCCTGCCGTCCCCATTTACCTCACCTGGGTCGAGTGCAGCACAATATGGATTAATTTCTTGCTGAAGGAAATTGACGCCCTAGGTGGGACTCGAACCTACGACCCGCTTGTTGAAAGGTGAGAGTCAGATCCACTACACTACGGCGCCTCCGTAAATCTTAATTTACTCCTTGTATCTTATGACTAACTATTCACTAATTGAAGAGAGTTTAATCAGTTGTCGAACGTTAGTAGAATGACGTTTGAGACAACTGATTACTCTGTTCAATTATTCTTCACCACGATGAACCTCTTTCAAAACATAACTATTCACTCTACAAATTAATCATCACAACCACCGGATTTAGCATAAAATAATCACGGTTTTAAATAATTTGGCTACAATGATCATTCACAAACAACTTTGCACCAACATCAAAGAGCGGTATTAAAATGATGACATTGCGACTCAGTTTCTCAGAGACATAGATTAACATCATTTGGAGTTGGACCTGTATACAGAAAGAGGTTAATTATGATTAACATTGATATGAAATAAAGTAAGCATTGTATTACAATATTGTAGCTTATGAGGGAAATAGAAATCAACATCATAGAGTTGTAATGGTGGACAATATCAGCATTTATCAGATAAATTAATAAATTAAAAGCTCACTTTAACAATGCCCTTTGAAGTTAAGAATGAAAGTGATAATGATATTCAAGCGAGAGATGGAAATTCTGTGGCACAAAAATAGAGGAGAAGGGGGAATATGACAGGAGGAGAAAGAGAAATTTAGAGGTAGGAGTGGTAGTATAGCAAATATTGAGGAAAATAAGGAAATTTGAAAGAGAAATAAGCCCATTTTATGATACTTTGCCTCTTAATCTTAAAGGGAAACCAGCCCCTGGGATTATCGTGCTCTCATTGAATGAAGAAAAAATCAGATGAACAAACTGTGAAAAATTGAGCAAAATCGGATAATCCGTTCAAAAGTTATGACTTTCCAAAGTCACAAAGATATGGCGATCCCTACCGCTCATGGGGATCCGTGCGATCGGCAAATTCGACGGAATCCGTGACGTCATGTCGGACAACTCCTCATTCACTCTGTATACAAATTTCCACATTTTCTCATTTTTTTAAGAAAAGTAAACAAAATGCCAAATTATAATTGGAGTATAGTATTTCTGTATTGATTCTGCATATATTTTGAGAAGAATGATGTTGCAACCTTACTCTAAATTTTACATTCATCCATTATGAAAAATTCTATGTACAAAGTGAATGAGAAGTTGTCCGACATGACGTCACAGATTCCATCAAATTTGCCGATCGCACGGATCCCCATCATCAATAAGGATCGTCATATCTCAGTGACTTTGAAAATTCATAACTTTTGAACGGGTTGTCGGACTTTGCTCAAATTTTCACAGTTTGTTCATCTAATTTTTCTTCATTCAATGAGAGCAAGATAATTCCAAAGGCTGGTTCCCCTTTAATGACGATTATGATGATGATGATGATGATGATAGTAGTGATAATGGTAATGATGATAGTAATGACAAAACATGAAGTATAGAAAATAAACTGTGCATTAATAGGGAATGCGTTACAATGGGTCCACCAGGCAATAAAACAGAAAATTGGCATCTTTAAACATTTTCTGAAAGAGATGTTAAATGCAAACGAGATGCCATACAATAGCTACATTATTAAACTACAAAATGATTCCAAATTGATCTGTCCATAAATCCATAAAAATTGCACATTTTACTACTACTAGCTTTCATGCAAAACTACATTTAGTACAGCTATGATGAATACATGTCTAAAATTATCTTTGACTCCTCTACCATGAATACATGTACATTAGACCATTACACCATTAGTTACTATCAGGCGGTGTTGCTAGAAAGTCATGATCAGTGTCGATCAAAACAATGGTTTCATATCCGTCATGTCAAAAGTGCAGACACTGTGCAAATGAATATGGTGTTTTTAATTGTAACAAAAGGCACGATGACCAGAAGTAGTATGTCATAGTTTCGCAAGTTTGCTTTTTGTTATGTGCGCAACTAGTTGTGACGCAACAAAGAGCAGACACGCGAAACTATGACGTAATACTTCCGGTCGCATCGACATGCTC
This sequence comes from Temnopleurus reevesii, assembly GCA_036244855.1. NCBI lineage: Eukaryota > Metazoa > Echinodermata > Echinoidea > Temnopleuroida > Temnopleuridae > Temnopleurus > Temnopleurus reevesii. The sequence goes on from BQKZ01000328.1 coordinate 143,239, forward strand.
TTTGTCACAGTTGACTGAAATTTAAACTCCTTAATATCCATGATTCAATTTGTGACTGATTTGCAGTTGATTAGGGATCAATTGCAACTTTCTAGCAATGCCCCCTAAGAATGATGATACACTGAACTTGCAGCAAGGATAATTAATATTAACATTTGATTGCACAAATATTACAATACTTATATACTCGTAACGCAGAAAAACATCTATACAAACAAAAACTATCAAGAATATCTTGGTTTAAAAAAAAAGATAGATATGGGGGCTCTTACTAAAAGTATAGATCAAATCCAGGTAGTTTAGGGTACTGTTATTAAAGGGGAACCAACCCCTGGAATTATTGTGCTTTCATTGAATGAAGAAAAATCAGATGAATAAGCTGAAAATTTGAGCAAAACGGGACACCCTTTTCAAAAGTTGCAAAATTTCAAAGTCACAGAGATTTGATGATCCCTGCTGCTGAAGGGATCCACGCAATCGGCAACGTTGAGAGAATCTGTGACGTCATGTTGGACAACTCCTCATTCACTCTGCATTTTCTTCTTTTTTTTAAGAGTCAACAAACTATTGGATTTCCGCTGGAGGATAGCATTCCTTTATCGACCCTGCATGCAGTTTGAGAAGAATAATCTTGAATCCTTACTCTAAATTTTACCTTAATCCATTTTTTTAAATTCTATGTACAAAGTGAATGAAGAGTTGTCCAACATGACATCACCAATTCGGTCGATGTTGCTGTTCGCATGGATCCCCATCAGCGGCAGTGATCATTATTTCTCTGTGAAATTGAGAATTCACATATTTTTTAATTTTCAGTTTGTTAATCTGAATTTTCTTCATTCAGTGAGAACATGACAATTCCAGGGGCTGGTTCCCCTTTAATTGGGAATAAGAAAGTTTAGTAGGAAAGGCCATTTCTACTTCCAATTGGACAAACAAGATCCTATGTTTTGGCTCAATCACCAATCTTATGTTTAAAAAACACATTTCAATGATAAAGAATTTATGCTTCATACATATCAAAATAACAAATAATTTATACTTCAAGAACAAGGAGTAATATCTACTTGTGAATAAAGTTCACAACACAAAAATTACAAGTATCAATGTTTAACCAATCACAATTTATCACCTTTCTTCAATATACATCACATTACATTTCAGAAAGTATATCATTACAAGACACATATCATTCCTATAATCACAATTTACGTACGATAAAGATTTTGTGCTTGTTAATGCCCTGGTCACATAGAAGCACGGAAGCAACACGATTCAACAAAACTCTTTGTTCAGTTAACACTTAATTGCCTCCAAACAAAGAGTCATGTTGAATCGTGTTGCTTCTGGGCTACTATGTGACCGGGGCATTGTCGAACGCTGGTACCTAAAATCCACTGGACACCATTAAAACGCATACCTGAAATACAAGTCTAGAAATGTAATGTAACAAGAAATCACTTCTAATCATTTTTTCTAAGATCTCACAAAGACATTATGCAGACACAGAATTCTTTGGCGAGTGCTTATTTTACAGGCAGTATATTGGAAATTAGATAAATTTGGACTATATCTATGATTACATTGTTTGAAAATTTTGACATGATTATCTGATAGAGGCAAGAATATTAATCCCATGATTAATCTCTTTGCAATTTCGTAAGAACTCTGTCTGTCACCTAACATTACAAACTAGAAATTTTCCAAAAATTCATGTTCTAGTTCATATTCAGATACGTAATATTCCATTCTGGTTTTCAATTATTATGACCAAGTTTGAATTTTCCCATGAAATTGAAGATGAAAATTGAGGACTGATATCAAGATATAAATGTATAATCACATTCTAGTTAACTTACTATAGGCAGAAGAGGTATAATACAATCTAAAATACAAAATACAAAGCAATATATATAAACAATCTCTATATACGTATGAATACTGATATTCTAACAGCTAGAAATCCATGCAACATTTGGGTCAACTGCACTAAAACTTCTATCACAGACATATATTATCATACAAATTCTAAACACTACATTGATTTCGTAAATTACACTTCATATGTCTATTATACACATTTACGGAGGCATTACATTTATATCCGGCCATTTTCAAAATTAAGCTCCACTGATCTGTAAAAAGCACATTCACTGTTGCTTTTTTATATCTCTATGAATAGAATTGAATATAATCCAGAGCAATGATTCACCTACCGGTACATACAAAATTTTAACATCGTTCTTGATTTCTTTTGCATCTTGGTGAAACACCACCAGGTTCAATGACATTTGCATTTGTGAAAAACAGACACAGAAGTAAAACTTCAAACATATCTTCAAAACTAGCGGTAATCCTCACGCCAATCTGAAGCACAAATCCTAAAACAGGCCTTCTCCTAAAGCTAACCACACATCTTATGAACTTTTTTACGATCCGATTTCGGACATAAATCGTAGCATTCTACAGTTTTTGCAGCAGGAGCAAATGTCAGGTCACCATAATCTAATATGTCTACTGTAAATGTAAAATGTAAATAACCTACAAATAACATTGCTTCTCTGATAGCTACACCGTACATGTATAATTCACTTTCTTACACTAAAATATGTTTATCTTTTACATATATAAATCTTTTTTTCACCAACCTTTACACAAACATCAACAAATGAGGTTACCATTTTAATACTGACTCTGACCAAAGACACCAATCAGCAAAGACATTGCACGTGGCAACCAACGGCACAACAATGTTTTCAATGCATGTTGTATGCAACATGCTTGTAAATGATTCACAACGATTGCACTACTCACGCTTTCTGCAAGGCGTGGATCCAAGTTTCCTTGAGGGAAGGGGTATAAACAAGTGCCCCAAAATGTGTTTGGTCAACATCAAGCTTAGTGGGGAATTAACCCCAGACATTAATATGCTGTCAGTGCAGTGGATGGAGAAAAATATAATGATCATATTTTGAACATTTCAGCAGGTCTATCCATTCAAAAGTTATGAAGTTTTGATTTACACTCATCATAGGATCCCTTCTCTAGCAACTGACAGTGCAGTATATTTATGTCTGGGTTTAATTCCCCTTTAAAGTGATTGAGGGCGGAAAATGTCATATCCCCTTTCAGATTATCATATGATTATCAGGGGCACAAAGGCCCACTCCCCCAACTCGACCCCCATCCCTCCCTCTCCCTGCATCCTGTTCTGAAACAGTGCTACAAGTGATGATATGAAAGCTTTTAGGCAACAGCATAATAGTAATCATTTATACCAACTAACATCCAATTTCACTACCTTGGGATAACAACAATTTATTTCCTGGGCAATTGATAGAGGGAGAAATATTCAACAACACTATTAAAAAGATTCTGAGAACCCTTTTATCAATAGGGTAAAACTATTTAAGACACTCTGATTTTCTCAAATTACAATATGTCTGAAATAATAAAGTAGGAATTTCCCTGATATTGTAATCACAACCATTATGGAATGTACATAACATAAAAATTTGCTTCAGATAAAAAGGTTATATCATATTGAATGTTGTTTCATTGTTGAAAATGTATAAATACTTGTTTTTCCTATCATAAATGTTGCAAAAAGTAACAAATTCTGTGGAATGATAATCACAGTTTGGTCCCCGATACATGAATTGGAAAATAAAATACTTTGTAACAGCAGACATGTCAACCAAATCATATTCCATACTTTTTCTATGTGTAGAGTTTAATTTGTCATTACCTTCCTATTAAAGGGAGTTCTAATATCAAATGTTCTAAATATAAAAGACCGTCATACTACATGTACGGTACATTGCACTTGCTTCCTTGGACTATACCTACGTAATAATTCACAGACATTATCTCTTTTTTTTTCCCTATTTTTTTTTTTATACACAGTGACACATCTGTCATATTAAATCACTTTTAAGGTGGTGTTACCTGTAGAAAGTTGCGATCAATTATATTGCAAATCAATTGCAAATTTGGACCCAAATTTTCATTTCTTCATAGACCATGCTTCTAATGTGACATGCATTCTGGGGTGTGTACCGATCAACAGCAACTGGCAATTGTTCACAACTTTCTAGCAACACCCCCATTAGGCTATATGTATCTTGTTTTCTTATGGATGTAAGTGGATGATAACGAGTTTTCAGGTACACAGGTACATGTACAATTGTATTTAATAATGATCAATCCTTACTGACATCTGTAGAGTTTACAACCCATAATCCAGACAAAATAAAAAATGAATACAATCTTAGATTCCTGCAAAAATGTATCTGGTTTCATGGGTGTTAATCCCCTGTCACATAGAAGCCCGGAAGCGAAATTATTGAACACCACTCTTTGTTAAGTTCACAGTTAACAACAAAGAGTCGTGCTGAATTATGTCACTTCCGGGCTTTTATGTGACAGGGGCATTAGTTGGGCATAGAGTCTTGGCAATGCAGAGAGATGTAACAAAGACCTTCTAAAATAAGTAAAGGTAGAATCCTTCTAGACTGTGGCCTGACTTCTGAAAGTTGTGTTATCTTCCGTATTAGAAAAAGCAATGTTATCTGTCATAACAAACGCTATGCACAATAACCACTTCTAATGGGTGGTTGCACACAGCTCTCTTTCAAACTTACGGGAGCAATGCAGACACCACGAAAATATTCAACAAAGGTGCATCGTAGTTTTGAATTGTTAAATAAATTTAAACATTTTTGGTTACATAAAAGAAACCAAAGTTTTCAGAATTTGAGCCCATATGGTGGAATGGCAATTTTTTTAAAAATACAGTCAATCTACCCTAGTCAATCTGCCCTAGTCAAACATGTCTAATGCAATGCCGTCTTTTTCATAAAAATCATTCAAAACTTCTTGCAGATCAATTTCTCCTAAATAGAAGAGATCTTTGTGCTCCCAAAAGATTAAAATTGGACAAATTTCCCTTTAATATAAGCAGAGCTGCCAACCTCTTGGCAACTGTTTTTTATGCATGCATTTGGTCACTCGAGCAGAGATGCCAACTGTTCTCAAATACATACATGCACATGGTTCTGAAAAAAATAATCGCTGTGAGGAAAAGCATGCAACAATAATGATACTCTCAGCCATTCGCTTGACGTGCTGAGAGCCTTGAATGCACACAAAAAAAACATGTCATGCAAATTCCAGAACGGTTGGTAGCTCTGCTTGCGTATTTTCTCCAAACCACAATCATAAGCAAAATAAATCCTTTGGTGTCCTACATAAATCCATCTGCATTGCCATTCTCTGTGCAAGGTCGATCTATGACTTGATCTTGTGAGTTGTTAGGTCTAGCGCCCTCTTTGGCCGCTCAAGGGATGAGTTCTCTTTTCCCGTGCATTTCTTGCGATGGGGGGTCTGATGACATAGCCATGTCGCCTCCTCGCTGCTGGTTCTGGTGGGCGTTCTTCACTGCGTCACCCCTGTGAGCAAAGAAATGAAGAATGAAAAATCATTAGTAAACAGAAGGAAGGAGTGCTGTCATGGTACAATACAAGAGCATATGCTGACTTGAATTGAAGTTTGGGTAGCAAAGGTGATGATGACAAGTATGATGAGAACGATGAAATGATAATAGTGATGATGATGGTGAGGATGAGGATGATGATGACGATGATGATGATGATGATGGGGGGTCCGATGACATCGCCATGTCGCCTCCTCGCTGCTGGTTCTGGTGGGCATTCTTCACTGCGTCACCCCTGTGTGCAAAGAAATGAAGAATGACAAATCATTAGAAGGAAAGAAGGAGTACTGCTATCATGGTGGAAGATTCAGTAATTTGAAGTAAAAGGGCTATGATGATGATGATGATGATGATGATGATGATGATGATGGTAAGGATGAAGATGATGGTGGTGATGATTTTGATGGTGGTAAGGATGAAGATGATGGTGGCGATAATGATGATGGTAAGGATGAATATGATGGTGGTGATGATGATGGTAAGGATGAATATGATGGTGGTGATGATGATGATGGTAAGGATGAATATGATGGTGGTGATGATGAAAATGATGATGATGATGATGTAATAGTTATGATGATGGGCTCCGATGACATTGCCATATCGCCTCCTTGCTGCTGGTTCATGTGGGCATTCTTCACTGCACCACCCCTATGAGAAAAGAAATTGAAACTAAAAATAAAAATGAAAAGTGGAAGGAAGGAGCGCTACCTTGGCGGAAGATTCAGTAATTTGAAGTAAGAGGGCAAACACTGACTAAAATAAATTATGATGATGATGATGATGATGATGATAATGATTGCAAGGATGAAGATGATGGTGGTGATGATGATGATGGTAAGGATGAAGATGATGGTGGTGATGATGATGATGGTAAGGATGAATATGATGGTGGTGATGATGATGATGGTAAGGATGAATATGATGGTGGTGGTGATGATGATGGTATAGATGAATATGATGGTGGTGATGACGATGATGATGATGATGATGATGATGATGATGATGTAATAGTGATGATGATGGGGGGTCCGATGACATAGCCATGTCGCCTCCTCGCTGCTGGTTCTGGTGGGCATTCTTCACTGCGTCACCCCTGTGAGCAAAGAAATGAAGAATGAAAAATCATTAGTAAACAAAAGGAAGGAGTACTGCTATCATGGTGGAAGATTCAGTAATTTGCAATAAGAGGGCAAACACTGACTAAAATAAATGATGATCATAATGATGGTAAGGATGAAGGTGATGGTGGTGATCATAATGATGGTAAGGATGAAGATGATGGTGTTGATGATGATGGTAAGGATGAAGATGATGGTGTTGATGATGATGATGGTAATGATGAAGATGATGGTGCTGATGATGATGATGGTAAGGATGAATATGATGATGATGATGATGATGAAAATGATGATGATGATGATGTAATAGTAATGATGATGGGCTCCGATGACATTGCCATATCGTCACCTCGTTGCTGGTTCATGTGGGCATTCTTCACTGCGTCACCCCTGTGAGCAAAGAAATGAAGAATGACAAATCATTAGAAGGAAGGAGTACTGCTATCATGGTGGAAGATTCAGTAATTTGAAGTAAGAGGGCAAACACTGACTAAAATAAATGATGATGATGATGATGATGATGATGGTAAGGATGAAGATGATGGTGGCGATGATGATGATGGTAAGGATAAATATGATGGTGGTGATGATGATGATGGTAAGGATGAATATGATGGTGGTGGTGCTGATGATGGTATAGATGAATATGATGGTGGTGATGATGATGATGATGATGATGATGATGATGATGATGATGATGATGATGATGATGATGTAATAGTTGAAGTAAGAGGGCAAACACTGACTAAAATAAATGATGATGATGATGATAGATGATGATGATGATGATGATGATAATGATGATGAGGATGAAGATGATGATGATGATAATGATGGTAAGGATGAAAATGATGATGATGATGATGGTAAGGATGAAGATGATGGTGGTGATGATGATGATGATGATGATGATGATGTAATAGTAATGATGATGGGCTCCGATGACATCGCCATATCCCCATCTCGCTGCTGGCTCATGTGGGTATGCTTCACCGCATCACCCCTGTAGGCAAAGAAATGAAAATGGAAAATAAATATAATTAATTATGAAAAGTGGAAGGAAGGAGTTCTATCTTAGCGGAAGATTCAGTAATTTGATGTAAGAGGGCAAATGCTGACTAAAATAAATGGTGATGACGATAATGATTAATGAGGTTTTCTTGGCTATGGTGATGGCGATGGTAGAAATGATGATGGAAAGGATGAAGATGATGGTGGTGGTGGTGGTGGTGGTGGTGGAAATGAGGATGATGATGATGATGTCAATGGTAATGACCATTATGGTAATTATGATGAGGAAGAGGAATTATACTTATGGCACATGATATGAATTGTGGTGATGATGGTGATCCTGATAATGATTTTTGAGAAGGTGGTGGCAAAGATAAATGTGATGATGATGGTGGTGTGTTGCCAGATAGGGGGTTTGATGACATCGCCATGTCGCCTCCTCGCTGCTGGTTCATGTGGGCATTCTTCACTGCATCATCCCTATGAGAAATTAAAAATAAAAATCGTAATAAGTGAAGAAAAACAGACAGAAGGAGTACTATCTTGGCAGAAGATTCAGTAATTTGATGTACGCGTGCAAATGCTGACTTAAATAAAAGGTGATGATGATATTGATGAATGAGATTTTGTTGGCTATGGTGATGATGATAGCAGTGATGGTGATATTGAGCATAAGGATAATTGTGGAGATGAGAAAAGATGAATGATAGTGATGAAGATGATAGTCTGATGGTATAGCCATATCGCCTCCTCGCTGCTGGTTCAAGTACGCATTGTTCACCGAATCACGATGACGATGATAAAGACGACGACGATGATGATGATGATGATGATGATGATGATGATTATGATGGGGGGTCAATTGAAATCTCCATATCGCCACCTCGTTGCTGGTTCATGTGGGCATTCTACACTGCACCACCCCTGTGAGCAAAGAAATACAAATGAAAAATAAAAATGATAATTAATTATGGAAAGTGGAAGGAAG
>BQKZ01000328.1:166041-179229 GCA_036244855.1 Temnopleurus reevesii
ATATTCTGGACTACATTCGACCAAAATACTTCATAGAGGTTATTATTTTGGCATATCTGAGGTACACAACAAGTTGTAAGCATAACCGTAATGTGTGCAAATGTAGTTTTCTACCTTTAAGAAGGTGTTTATTTTTTTTGGTTGAATTTTGAAAATTGAACAATTTTCTTGATAGATTAAAGATGACTTGCATGAAGACAGCTGTTTTTTAATCTGCATTATGGTAATATTTTCTACTGCAGCTCACAAAGTTGTTAAATATCTGACGCATAATCTGTCCCAAAGCTGATCTATATGTTTAAGTAATATTAGATTCACATTTATTACATTTGAAAAGAAATGAATAATAATTAGCCTACATGTGATAGAAGTAAGTATTGTGATTGTGTACTTTCATTGTACAAAATAACTCATCAGCATTAATTTTGTCAAAATTTAGTAACAATAGAGATTTCAAGAGTGGACTATTAAATTCTGTCCTTCATTTTTTGTTTAAAAAATGTGATCAGTCTTCAAAAATGAACTTTCGTGTGTACTCTTTTTTAGCAATTACAGGCTCGTGAACAGATTCATTATTATTTTCTTTTGATAGGTGAGGTGGATACAAGATTCTCTTTTTGTGCTGTAGCAACATTATCATTAATGGTAAGAAAGAAATTTCTTTACTTCAGTTTGTAGCCAGATGTTATTAAATAAGCAACAGCAATGCATGTCTGTCACAGTATATGTGACCATGGATGTTATATGAGGCTGCTGTGAGGCTGATGTTATACACTGTATAATGCAGACTGTATTTTTTTATTGCTTAGTGATTTCTAATCAATAAAGAATGAGCGCGATATGAAAATCTTAGCATTATTACTTTGTTATTAATTTCATTATTATTATTACTAATTAACTGTAAGGATTCTTATCATAAGCTTTAAAAGTTATTTTATTTTTATTTTGACCTATTGTCCTTTCACCCTTATGCACAATTTCATTTGTGATGTAATAAATGCCATTGCTCCCGTTCCCCCTTAGCTCACCCTGATTATCATTATCACTATCGTCATTGTCATGGTCATCATATTTGATAGTTTGAAACAAATGGATGTGATGTCTCGTGACACATCTGTCCCCTTGTCCTTTCGTTGAACAGAGGCGGTTAGATGCTGTGCCTGACATGGAGAAAGCTGTGCAATATGTTGTTTCCTGTATGAACTTTGACGGTGGTTTCGGTGTCAGACCAGGTTCAGAATCACATTCAGGCCAGGTCAGTTGCAGATACTTCATTTTTAGCTTATGAAAGCTAATTTCATGATATCATTCCCTTTGCTACTCGCATCAGATTTTAAGCCTGGATTGATACATTTTGACACTCATCACTGCCAAAATCCCTGCACAAATTCTTTTCCTGATGTAGAATAAATACACATTTGGGGGTTAGTCATTAATTGCTGTTTTTTTTTCACTTTCAAAAAGTATTCTTTTAGAAAATTGATTGTTTGACCAAACAAGTAGTCTGCAATGATTGATTACCATTCCTCATGTGATATTAGAGACATATAGACCTTCCAATCAATAGAAAGTTGTAAGCAAGAATACAAAAATATTGACCCATCTGAAGGCTTCTTTTGCTGTAGTTTTTCTGTTTTCCTGATAATTTTACTGCGTATTACTATGGGAAACATGAATTCTTTCATCTTTCTTAGAAGAAAATTCCTTGTTTTTGGTAATTTATCATTCTGAATCAACAAAGATTTTCTAGGATTTGAAACCCCAGTGTTCCACATCTTTTACCTTGGTCCCACAGATATATTGTTGTGTCGGGTTCCTCTCTGTCACCAACAATCTTCATCATGTCAATGCTGATCTCTTAGGCTGGTGGCTGTGTGAAAGACAACTCCCGTCAGGCGGGCTCAATGGTAAGGTTGTTTGAATCCCTTGTCATCCTATATAGGGCTGCTTGATATCATGATATGAAGCAAATAATAAGCGTTGGGGATTAATATGATATAATCTATCACTTCTGAGTCGATCTGGGATGATATAAACTTTCCGAAGCAAAAATCGAGGAAAGACATCAGGTACATTGCAATTGCGAGGAAGTGATGGATTGTCTCATTAACAGAACCAAAAGCTCATTATTTTCTTTATTTTCCGCATGGAAAACAAACTGTAACAATTATTAAAAGTAAATCATAGGAGGATTTTACTTGATTTCTGCATGTTTTCAACAAGAATGCACTTGCATGTGTAACAAAATTTTTGCACGTTCAAGAATGTGTCAGCACACAGATGGGATATGATGATAGAAGACTGATTTGAAAGGTATCGCTCGAAATAAAAATTCATAACATGAAGAAGCTCCGTACATTTGATAAACATAAAGTAACTTTTTTATACAACATGTTTCTTAGCCATACATTTCTTTGTTTTTATTTCACTTTAGGTCGACCTGAAAAGCTCCCTGATGCATGCTATTCTTGGTGGGTTTTAGCATCACTCAAAATCATCAATAGATTACATTAGACAGACAGCAAGAAACTCACATTGTAATCGAGCTGTATCGTAACCCTACATTTCTTTGTTTTTATCTTTGTTTATGCCAACTTGAAAAGCTCCCTGCTGTATGCTATTCTTGGTGGGTTTTAGCCTCACTCAAAATCATCAATAGATTACATTGGATAGACATTAAAAAACTCATGTTTTATCTAAGATGTTTCTTAACCCATACACTTCTTTGTTTTTATCTCTATTAAGGCCGACCTGAAAAGCTCCCCGATGTATGCTATTCGTGGTGGGTTTTAGCGTCGCTAAAAATCATCAATAGATTACACTGGATAGATAGCAAGAAACTCATAGCTTTCATTCTAGCTTGCCAGGATGATGAGACGGGAGGATTTGCAGATCGACCTGGCGATATGGTAAGGATATTGAAATAAATACAGTCTATCCTTGTTATAATGAGGTCATTGGGACCAGAGAAATTACCTCTCTATATTGAAACATTGCTATATCAGGGCCAAAATACAATGAAATATAAAGAGATGGGACCAGGAATATTACCTTGTGATAATGAGATCTTGTTATATCAGTGTACTTTATTATGAAGTTTGACTGTGTGTTGAGCGCCTAACAAGCGGCTCACATACCCTCTCCTGCTTATTTCAACTTTTTCAATTTTTCTGCTCAGTTGGTCTCTTGAATATTATACCAGTTTGTTCAACTAAGCTTGCTGCTTCTACTAGACAAATTTGGTGAATTTTCAACATTGCATTTGACACAAATTTTGCGTGACAAAATTTGACTTTTTTTACACCAACCAGGACCCTCAGATCTTCTAAAAAAATCACTTCTTGTTCCTCCACATATCAACACAAAATTCTATGGATCTAGACCCTTCAAAGCAGCTGCAGCAGAACTTTGGAATCAATTACCAGATGATATCAAGAATTCAGACACCATTGACAATTTTAAGGCTCGTCTAAAAACATATTTATTTTAAAAAGCCTTCAAATGTTGAGTTCAATTTTAATTTCTTTGCTGATCACACATACTTAATAACTATTATTCCTCTCTTTGCTTTTTTCTCTTTAATCAGTGCATAGAGACATTGTATGTAATATGGGCTTTATAAGTATAGTATATTATTATTATTAATGTTTCATGAACAGAGCAAAATATGTTCCCAGGGGGACAGACGGTTGTTAGTGTCAGGCCAACTTTGCTGTTTTGATTTATGATTTTGCAATAGGAGCCTCAAACAAAGCATCATTATTGATTGAAAAGTTGTGAGCAAATGCATTGCTCAAAGCTCCTAAAGTTGAAAAAAAAAAACAAAGAAAGACATACCTATGAAATTCTCAACAACAAAAAATACAATGCAATTTTGAGAGCAACTTTTTCATGATAGTCTGCTTGCAACATTACTTTAAGTACTTATCTCAGAAACCATCATATTCTTAATTAGCATATTGAGTAAATGTGTGAAATATTTATGTGAATTTATGCAATCTAGCAGCTTACATTACAGGCTATATTAATGTCCATGCCGAAGTTTTGTGCAATTGCGCCATTCGTGGCAAGGATCAGAGGATGGATGGGTGCCCCAAACCAGGAAAATTGCATCAAGCTTAGTGACATTAATCATAATATACTTTTTACGTAACTTAAATACTTTTTGTACCTCAAAAAGATTTTACTTTTTTTCAAGGGTATGCCAGCATAACGCTATTATGCATCGTATCAACTATATCATTGCAGCTCGAACTCTAAATCTGTCATATTTTTTTTCTTTTTTTTCATCCTAGGTGGATCCATTTCATACCTTATTTGGCATCGCAGGTCTCTCTCTCCTCGGAAGTTACTCCGATAAGGTTAAAGCGGTTAATCCGGTCTTCTGTATGCCTGAATATGTATTACAGAGAATAGGCGTAACTCCACAGATATTGTGAGACATTCCATTGTTATATTTATTTATTATCTGAAATTTAATCTCATGTATGAAAGGAACTCTGTAATTCTCACCACAGTGTATTTAAAGGCGGGAACTTGACTAGAAAAAATTGCTTTGAATGAAAGCAGAAAAGTAAGATGAACAGATTTAAAAGGTTTGAAGTAAATTGGACATTAAGTAAGGAACAATTCAATGAACAATTAAATGATATAGATGTACAGTGATTTTTATGCAAATTGGCATATTTTCATCATGTGATATGACTTACCGTATGCCATGCACTTCTCTGCAATGATTTTATTATCTCTTATTGTGTTAAAATCCCCGATGCAAAAACTGTATTTTTTGGTCAATAAATATCTTGGTGCTGATAGGTTTATTGATTGAACATTTTGAATATTTGAAAAGAATATACATTTGTGAGTTATAACATATTTTTTAAACAATGGGTTATGATGAGATAACAAAGGTATCATGACATATGTTATAACATGTGACCAAAATTTCCACAGAAACCATCAATTAGTATAATTTATCGTCCAATTTACTTCAACCTTTTTTTTATTCCTTAGTCTGACTTTTCTGCTTATAGTCAAAGCAAGATTTTTCTAGGCCTGACCTAGTCCAGTTGACGACCGAGTGTTCTGATAGCACCCACCTCTGCATATTCACTTACACTGTACACACAGGGACTGCACAGCACTCAACCACAGAGTCCTTACATACTGTAACCCTTTAATATGTATACCCCTCTGATCGCGCCTCCACACTCAGAGGGGTATACATATTAGAGGGTTACAGTATGTAAGGACTCTTACAGAGGTGGGTGCTATCAGAATACTCAGTCCTCAACTGGACTAGGCCTGACCCAGCCTTTTCTGCAATCATCTCATCTGAGCTGGGGTGCAAACTTCCGGTTACGAACTTTTGTGCATTTATATTTACTAGCTTTTAGATTTAACAAGAATCAATAAAAGTTGTTCAAAGAATGCACGCAGCTCATCCTCTCTATGTTCATACAGTCAACTCTGCCCACCGTAAGTCGAACTTGTCTAAGTCGAATAATTGCCTTAAGTCGATGTGATTTTCTGGAACAAATCATACAAAACCAGTGTTTTTAGCCTCTTCTAAGTCTAAATTCTCATAAATCAAACAGATTTGTGTGGTCCCAACAGACTTGACTTCGGCAGAGTTACCTGTATTTTGAATAAGACAAGCTGATTTTCCTGCTTGAATGTAGTTACTCTTCCAGTCTGACATCTCTTTGTTTGAATGCCATTCTTATCTGCATAAGTTACCTTTTTGTACTGTATGATTGATATGAAGTATTGTAAAAGCCAGTATTTTAGTGACAGATTTTTATTAGCAAATTAACTGAATTCCAGAGATACAGTCAACTCTGCCTAAATCAAACTTGTCTTAGTTGAATAATTGCCAAAGTCATCATGTTTATTTGGAATAAATCATATCAAACCCAAGTTAAATTTCTCCCAAGTCAAATTGACTTCTGTGTTCCCTAGGATATTCGACTTAGGCAGTATTTACATTAAATGTTCAGTCAGATGCTATGTTCATGGATTGAGAGATCGTGACAATCGGGGCGTTAATTTCCTTCAGCAAGAAATTCATTCACATTGTGCTGCACCCAACCCAGGTGAGGTGAATTGGTACCTGGTAGGAATATTTATTCCTTGAAACGCCAAGTGCGCTGCATGGTGGCTGCCGGGCTAAAGTCAGGGTAATAATGCTGAAATTGTAGAGCGCTTATATAAGCGCTATATAAAAGCCATTCAAAATTATTATTATTATTGACCATTTACAAATGTATAGGCAATTTTGATGAGTGAAAGTTTAAGTGAAGTCGATCATGGTCATAAAATTAGCCAAAATAAAATCTCAGTGACATTTTCAGCTAAATTATAATCTGTCTCAGATAATTAAAGTTATAGAGATGAAATTCAGTATTTAGTTTCATGTCGTTGGAAGCTTGTTTGTGGCTAGTTTGTTGTTTGCAATGTCCTTAGAATGGGTTTTCAATGCATATAGATACTACCTACCTACCAAGTCGGCTAAGCTGCCAAGACCTAATATGGATCCTCCAGTTACTCCTGTTGATCATGATAGTTTTTAGTTCCTATGTGCCAACTGCTCCAGCATCTGTTTTGATTTATTCAACACAAAATAAATCATCTGACCAATTATACAGTCCTGTTTAGCTCCTTGTTGAACTGCACTGTATAACTTAATAGTATTTTGCCTTGAGGCCCCTCAAAATGAAAAAAAAAGTCCTCATAACTATAGCTCATCTAAAGTTGTGGTCCTTTCCATGTTGAATCGTTTGAGGTTATTAATTGTTAATCAAAGGATGAGAGTTTTTTGTACACAAATGAGTTGAAATAAATGTGATAAATCTGCAATTCTGTGACATATAGCTCCATTCCTCCCTGTTTGATCGGGACTTATTTATTGTGAAGATGAAATTAATGATGATGATGATGATGATGAAGATGGTGGCAGTGATGATGGTGATGATGATGGTGGTGGTTATGATGATGATAATGGTGTTGATGGTGATGGAGATGATACTGATGATGAAGATGACGATTGATGATGGCAATAAAGATGACAGATATGGTGATGGCGTAATGATGGTTTCAATGTGGACAGCGATGATGATTGTGATGATGGTGGTGATGATGACAATGAACATGATGGTGTTGTTGTTGATGATGATGATAATGGGGATGATGGTGATGATGAAGAAGATGGTACTGATGGTTACATTAAAGATGATTAATGATGATGAAGATCGTGATAATGATGATGGTAATGATGATCCAAGTGGTGATGATGACGAAGATGATGATGATAATGATGATGAGGACGATGAACTTGGTTGTAATTATGATGATGGTATTGATTAAATAATGCTGATGGCCGTGATGAAGACGATGTTGTGATGTCGACGGTGAGGATGATGATGATGAGGATTATAAGTGATGATGACGATGATGATGTGATAGTGTTGATAATTATTATAAAGATGGGGATGGTGATCATGATGGGGATAATAATGACGTTTGTGATGATCATTATGGTGGCGAATGATGATGATGATGATAATGATGATGACGATGATGGTACTGCTATAACGATATTGATAGTTGTGATGATGGGGATGATGGTGGTGGTGATGATGATGTTAACGATAATTAGGATCATGATGATGATGACGACGAAACGATGATGATGAGATAATCATTGATAGTGATGAAGAATATGTTGACAATGGTGGGGATAACTATGATGATGAAGATGCTGATGATCGTGATGATGATAATCATGGTAATGATATTGGCGATGACAGAATTCATAGTTTAATAGTTATGGTAGAGATCCATGTCCTTCATGATTGACGGCATAGATGGTGATGGTGAAGATGTTGCATATATTGATGTGATGTTGTTAATCAGGTGATGGCAGTAACAATTATGATGCTGATGCTGATGGTGACACTATAATGATGTTGATAATGAGGAGGATGATGATGATGACGATGATTATTTAATATTCATGGTAGAGATGCATGTTCCTATTGATGGTATATATTGTGATGGTGAAGATGGTAGTGATATGTAGTATAGTTTTGTATATCAGGGTCTGCATATCACGGACTAGCATTAATGTAATGCGAGCTGGACCCTGGTAATCTAGGTCAGCTCAACATACACGTGAATGATATACTTGTGTCGAGATCGTCAAGTTAAGATGACGTCGTTGAATGAGCTTAATAAAGTTATTGTGTTAACCAAGCTATACACTCCTCAGAGACATCATTATTGCAGCAGGACGTTTCCCACCAAACAAAAGATGTTGTTAAGAAGATGATGGAAGTAATAATAATTATGATGATGATTAGGGTGATGATAATTGGGTTGGTGGTGGTGGCATTAATCAAAAGCTTACCCTGGCTAAAACTTTGGAAAATACAGCAAAAAGTGGGTATTATGCAAAATTGATTTCTGTATAGATGAATAGAATAATAATGCAAATCAAACAATCATAGATTAAAACTTTGCCTTGAATATTGAGAATGCGGCATAAGTTTTCAAAGTAACCATATGGCAAAGGCAGATGTTTTTTTATTCGGCGAACTGTTATGCAGGTTTTTGAGGTATTTCATTAATGTAAAATCCACCAACCTATTATTTTTTAAGCTTGATAAAGCCAACCAGACGGCACTAGCAAATGTTCTCGTTAGGTACATTTATTGTAATTCTCTTTATTAGATATGTAATTAATTTCACATCCATCAAAATATGATTTATACTGGCTGACTCTTATTTCTCTCTTATAAATCTTGTTATGCTACGGTACAAACGAAAGCTATATTTTGCACTAACATTTGTCTTTGATTTATGGTAATTTCCAGACATTTTATTGCAAACATTTTACCACGAACAGATGGTAGCAAATAAACACTTGATGAAGAGAAATCCATATAAACTGCCACATCCCAGTGCTAATATCAACATTTGAGAAAGAATTTCTCCACCGAACGTTGATACCTACTCATCGCATTCGTTAGCCTAGCATCTCCCTATTTCCGCCATCATGAATACCCGTGTCATCTCAATTCTCTTGCTACTGTCCGTTATGGCAGCCTTAACCGTGTCAACTTCATACGCCAGTCCGACCTCGACCCCGACCCCAACCCGCCGAACCTTTCCCAACCCGAGTAAGTATATTATACGGTACCATTAGAAAGTAAAAATATATGTACACTATCAAGTTTTAAACGAGTTCTCAAGAGTTAGCAGTATTTAATTTCTTACACACACATTTATTTATATATGTTCAAATTTACCAATCATAATTCATTCAGTGATTTTATGCAATTAGGAAAATTTGTATTCATTTTTAATGTAAATGAAGATGTTTTTTTGACTGGTGTAATATTTTAATTTGCGGAGTTTTGTTATGTTTTATGGTATTAATGTAAATATTTATGTTTAAGTTTTTACTGATGTATTATTTTGATTGCCGAGTTGTGTTATTGTATATGTTCATGTACTTTTTATCATGCAGGACCCCTTGTGATACCAACATCTTGTTGTGAGGGCATCCTGCTAAAATATTGATCAACAAATGAATAAATAAATAGATAAATAAATGGCAAAAATACAAAATGCATAGGCCCCCGGAAGCAACACGATTCAACACGACCCCTTGTTCACAGGCAGTTATCTGTGGACTTAACAAAGAGTCGTGTTCGATCTTTTTGCTTCCGAGCCTAGGCGCTTAAGGCCTCGGTCACATAGGCTCCGGTAAGCAACACGATTCAACACGACCCCTTGTTCACAGGCAGTTATCTGTGGACTTAACAAAGAGTCGTGTTCGATCTTTTTGCTTCCGAGCCTAGGCGCTTAAGGCCTCGGTCACATAGGCTCCGGTAAGCAACACGATTCAACACGACTCTTTCTTCACAGGCAGCTAACTGCGAAGTGAACAATGAGTCGTGTTGAATCGTGTTGATTCAAGGGGCCGTATGTGACCGGGATTTAAACTAAGCTGTGAAGTTTTAAAAAGAAAATAACATGATATAAGCTATTTCCGAAAAATTAAATCGAACGTAAATTCAACGCTCTTTGTAATGCTATTTGAATCGGAACGGGCTTGTGATTGTTGTGTCCACACAGTTGAATACACGGCATATACGGATCTATATTGTCTGGTAACCCACTTCATTTTATGGAAATAGTTTATATCGTGTTAAATAATACCAAGATAGGCAAACTGTGCAGTCATAAAGCGACAGTGGTACGCTGATCTGAAGCTCATTTTAAAATACGAAGAATAAATATATTTAATATGAGGAATCACATTTACTTAATTATTATTTCAAAATGCAAATTGAGAATACAAACCCTCAACTTGCCCATTAGGAGAAATCTGCAGTCTTATTTTCATTTTCATGCAAAAGTGCTACTGATTATGTAAAAAAAAAAAAAGGATGAGTGAATTATGACAAACACACAAACACAATACAGTACGTTGTAAGGGAAATAAAGGTGTCTTATATAGCATTTGTTTATGACTTTCGATGATAAAAGAAAATGAACTGTTTTTAATTCGTCATTGAACATTGAATAATAAGCATTTTTTTTAATTGTTCATGATGAGTATACATCATTGTTTGAAATATTTCTTTAGTGTAATTCCAAAATTAATCTCGCTGTTTGTTTGCAATTACACAAAATCATAATTTTGTTTAAATATTGATATAACGTAATCCCACAAGGAAGGCTTGAATTTAGCAACAACCATTAAGCTTTGCGGCATCATTTCTTGCAACAGGTAAGGTTGCAACGAAGGTCATTGACAACTCGATCAGGGGTTAAGGATATCTTTGAGAAATAGCTTTTCCCTAACTCGGCTCTGTGCAATCGGCCCCTGAATTTCAGAAAACCATTGGTTCTGTGTATTTTACAAACCAAGGGGCCTGTAACATAAAAATGCAATTAAACTGACGATAAATATTAATCGTAAGTCATGGCCAAATGTGTACAATAGAGATACGATTGATTTTCAATTAATTGTATATATATCTTATGTTACAGGCCCAAGCACTTTAACACTGATTTGTTTTCTAACGCTATGAGCCATGCGCGGATAATTAAACATCTGTGAGTTGCTTCCGCGATTGTAGAGCATGATCGCTTCGCTGGTCCAGAGCCACGTACTTTCTGAGCGCTGATCTATATTTACTTTTTGGGGGAGAGTATTCTGACACACTTTCAGAAGTATTCTCAAAATGGTCGCATACATCTAACCAGTTTTTCGATGATTTGACATTCAATTTAATTCAGTTCAGTTTATTAACTATCACTTCTTCAGAAATTTACGAAGTATAATGAGCATAATTTTATATAACATTACTTAAAAATTATAATCATACATAGACAAACAGCATTATTTAGCAAATGAATGCCTTTTAGTTCTACGTAGAATAAAAAAATTATTTCTCAAATGATTTATTTTAATGATGCTTCTCACAAATAAATGTTAAGAAAGACGGAATCATTTGAAAGTGTTTCTAATCATGTTATACTTGTATTTTATTCATTTTGGAGAATTCTACGGACAGCTGGGACGTAGTGCTGCAGAGACTGAGGCCGAAGAAGGGGTCATACTGAAAGGTAAATGTACTCTCTAAAGCTCACCTCATAGATAAGATCGGGGGCCTGTAACATAAGAGAGTTTGCGATCAATCGCCNTTTACCGTTTTTTCACTCTGATACTTTAGATAATAGTCTAAGTGATCTCGTACATAATACAATATCACCAGACTCTAGTATCCAAAGTCGTCCCGAATCAAACTTGGTATATTCTAATTTTTCGGGTAAAGGTTTAAAATTTGCTCAACTGAATATTGTTAGTATATTAAAACATATTGATGAATTACGTACGATTCTTAGCTGTAATGACATACATCTTCTTGCCCTTAATGAAACCAGGCTTGATGAAACGATATTTGATAGTGAAATAAACATACCACATAATAACATTGTACGCAAGGATAGAAATAGGTCAGGAGGGGGTGTTTCTATTTATAATAGATTTCGATATTATTAACTGCACCCCTATCTCCACGCTAGAAGCAATTGTCATAATTTTACGCTTAAAAAATTCAAAGCCAACAATGATAGTCAATTGGTATCGGCCTCCAAATTCTAGATGCGATATTTTAGATCAATACGAACGTTTCCTAGAATATACAGAAGCCTTTGAATGCAATCTTATTATCTTAGGTGACATAAATCTGAACATGCTTAGTAAGGTTGATGATTCTATGACTAAACGATATCGGCAAATAAATGATATTTATTCGTTAAAACCGAAAATACTCGAATAACTAGTGATACTGGTTCTCTAATTGATCATATGTTAACGAAAAATCTTAAATGGTAAATGGTAAAATCACACGGTGTGATACATACAGGAGTAATGCTATGGTCAGACGGACATGTATGGATGTCTGCGGATGCATCCGTAAAAAAATTAATTTCATCCGCAGAAATTGTTGAAAATCTGCGCAAAAAGCCCCAAAACCACGGTAGATACGCATGAGATACGGATGCAATACGCATGAAATACGCAAATCATGCGGATGTTCTGCGGAAGACACCCCATTGGCGGATGTGCCACGCTAGTGTCACTTAAATTCTGCGCAAGCGATACGCAAGATGCGGACTAGATACGGATGTTCTGCGGAAGATACGGAAGTCCTGCGCACGATACGCATGAGATACGCATGCGTGTCACACGGATGTCGGCTTTCTCCTCGTCTGCAACATCCGCATATATACCGCGGCTTTTGGAGCATCACTTGAGTTGCGATTCGATCTTTGGAGAGAACACTACTACTACTACTACTACTACTACTACTACTACTACTACTACTACTAGGATACATGATGTCAGGTTCCAGGAGAGGCAGAGGAGGCAGGAGGGCAGCCAAGAAGGTCCCTGAGATGGCAGAGGAGACACAGGACAGCCCGGATTTGGCCAAGTGGCCAGTGCAATTCTGAAATAACTTTGTTTTTTTAATTATGCCAAGTATTATAAAGTCGCCCCCCAAAAAAAATTGCACTGCCCACTAACACTTTGCATATTTTGCAAAGTATTATAAAGTGGCCAGTGCAATTCTGAAATAACTTCGTTTTTTTTAAATATGCAAAATATAG
>BQKZ01000329.1:0-26464 GCA_036244855.1 Temnopleurus reevesii
ACCCCGACTCTTTGTTAATTCACAGTTAACTGCCTCAGAACAACGAGTCGGGGTGAATCGTGTTGCTTCCTGGGTCCTATGTGACCAGGGCCTAACTCACATGTGTCACAGTATATTTATGAGATATTATTAATTTATTCATATAATACAATGTATATTTATG
Source organism: Temnopleurus reevesii (assembly GCA_036244855.1). Classification (NCBI taxonomy): domain Eukaryota; kingdom Metazoa; phylum Echinodermata; class Echinoidea; order Temnopleuroida; family Temnopleuridae; genus Temnopleurus; species Temnopleurus reevesii. The sequence goes on from BQKZ01000329.1 coordinate 164, forward strand.
CGTGTTTCAAAGACTGTTTATGATAATGGATATTAATCTGACTTTGTTGTGTTCAGTATCTTGCCGGGTTTGATGAAAAGTTCACGCTTTTCTTTTACTGTAAAATATTAAAAATTATATTACTCGTTTTATTTGTGTACATAGATTTAGACCAATAAAGTTTAACGAACATCTTACTTCCGAATTGTCACTTCTTATGTTACTGTTTACTTCGTACATTTCATCCGTGTTTTCATGGAGCGACGGTTGCTAAATGGTACTTGCACTTGGAGACAAATGTCCGTGCCCCGTAACATAAAGCTTCGCAATCATTCGTACGATTGATATCTATCGCAAGTCTACGAGAAATCATGTACTAAAGTTTGCGATTGATTGCGAACTTGTTTTATGTTACAGACCCTCGGACACATCAACGATTCAATATTAGAATATCTGAAAAAGCTCACTTTTAATGGAGTTGTATCTGATTGTCTGCAACATTACCATTAAAGCCCAAGTATAGTTTTGGTAAAGATGAAAAAATGTGAATTTTGGGAATGTAATTCTTATAAACATTTTGAGACCATAGCATATTTTTTTTTAACGAACGGATTCTTTTGAAAATTTGGATTTGACCGTTAAGTCATATTTAGCGCACTCTCTTGATTATAGCAATATTTTGCCCCTTATCGAGCATATACAAAGTTATTTCCGAGATTTGACAATAGAACGATATAGAGATATACACAACAATTAAATTCTGAAATGTTCATCTAATTCTGAGCATGGAAAATTGTCCTTTATCAAGAAAGAAAAATTGCACATTTTAGGTTATAGATTTTCCCAAACTCGGTCATTTTCACACAATCTTTTGTGCAATATGTTTATGATACTATATTTCATTTCGTATTGATTTGAAGACAAAATCTGGTGATAAAAATACTCGCTTTTACCAAAACTGTACTTGGGCTTTAAGTTACCCTCACTTTGTTAAATTAATAAGATAACAAGTGATCAAAGCAAGTTCATTACCCGCCATAGTAAATCCAAAGGGGGAAAAGGGGAAAATCGACAGAAATGGATACTCACATGACCTTTTCTTATTTGAAGTAAAAAAAAAAAAAGCTTGAGCTTTTGATCCTGGCAGAATCTTAATAATAAGCAAAATGAACTTTTTTTATTTGGTTGGTTGGGTTTGTTTTGGAGCGAGATTGCGCTCTTGCGCAAGATTTGAGTCGATGTTTGAGATTAACAGAGGGGGCGCTCTCCCGTTTTCCCGGAATGCGAATATTGACAACCTGCAGATACCGGGTCTAATTTTTTAAATAAATAAAAGAGATGTACTTTACATGTGTTTTGAGACTATAATGAAATATCCACCTAGATACACATGCAATACTTGCACATAAAAAATTAAGAACGACAACTTGATACAAAATACTTATCGATATATCATTTATATTATTGCATAGCCATATTGTTAAAATTCCATTCACATAACAATATATCAGTACTCAGTATCAAGTACGTGCAGGCATCTAAATATATATTCAATATTCAAAATCGAGGTAATACATGTATTTACAATATGATTCCATTCATCATAAATTAATATGCAGAAATATTTTCAAAATAACTACAACTTTCTAGAGTCTAGTGAAACTTAAAGTTAGCTTTCTGCACGTGCACTCTTAAAAACAATTCTATTAAAATTTGAATAAATGTTGTGTGTGATTGGCACTCAATAATCGCCATATCGTGCACAGATATAGTTTAGCTATTGCCTTGAAATACATGTACATTTGTATTTTCTTCAGTGTGGACGTATTTCGATTTATTGATTCATATAATCAATATTTGCTATTTTAAAAGGGATGTTGTGTTATAAAGATCAAAATGAAGATTAAAAATAGAAATACATGTATCAACATCATCATAGATTAATTACCCGTCACTTTCGGATTCCCTGTAAACTATCAAGCATTTTCTGTGGTGGGGCATTAAATACAAATAACTCAGCATAATAAACAGAAAAAAAATAAACAGCAAATAAAATGTTGTGAATATTCATTTCCAAATAGTGTTAAATATTTCACGATATATTAATTAAAAAATAGAAGATCATTAAAACTTTCCTGCAATATGGAAATCCTAATGGCAAAATAAAATTTCACTTTTTTACACTGTAGATAAACCTTCCTCATTACCCTTTGCTCCGATAATTTCAAAATAAAAGTCCTTATTTTCCTAAAAATCGCGCTTATGTCTATTCGAGTTGAGACGGACGAAGGCTGACGAGTTTGAGAAAAATACAGAAGCTCATAAGCGCAGCACAAAGGTGAGTTGTCAAATTGCCATAGCGCCTTCTCTAAAACGGGAAAACGATTTTTACATACTCGCCTTCGCACTGCACGTATAGGCTTCCGTATTTTTCCAATCCGTCAGTCTTCATCCGCCAGTATTCGCATACTGAGGCTTTTAGATCTCAATCACACCGTTGCGTTTAAGCCCCGGTCACATAGGGCCCCCGGAAGCAACATAGTTAGCTGCCTGCGATCAAAGAGTCGTGTTGAATCATGTTGCTTCCGGGGCCCTGTGTGACTGGGGCTTTATAACCAACGTCTGACCATGATGTCATGATATCTGAAAGCCAACAGAATGCAGAAATACAGAGGGAAAACGCTTGATCTCCGTTGAAGGCATTCGGCAAGCATTCGACGTCTGCATGCATTTTCTCTGTATTTCTGTGCTCACGAGCGTCTTTCAAATTTCATAAGCACTCACAATGAGTAGAAGGAACAAGAACACGATATAATCTAATTCCGTAAACTTAAGTGTGTCATGGGACAAAAATTCCATGCGCCGTGTATTGAACTGTGCGAACATACCAACCACAAGCACTTCACGATTTCAATAGCCTTACAAAGGAGCATTGAATTGGTGTTAGACTTCTTTTTACGAAAATAAATTATATTGTGTGCAAGGTATTTTGACAAAGTAAACAACTTCCAATCATGCATTCCCATTAGCCAGGTACCCACAAAAGAAATTCCCTTAAATTCTTATTCTGCAGTGAAATGTTGATCAGGTGTCACATGAGTTTCGTGAATAAACAGGGAAGCTAATTTCTTATGTATACATGCAATTATTGGGAAGGTTTCCTGATGCTCACAGTGCATGCATGCTAGAGAGCAGTTGGTTATAGACGCAAATGTGTGATTGAGCCAAAAGAATGTATTCACTGCGAACAGGAGAGACAGAGGACTAAGTCAAGCATTCACAATACCTTCTCGATCTCAAAAGTAAAAGTCCCATGTGCGACTCTTGTTCAACATTTTCCTGAGAATAAGAAGGATCGAATCCCGAGAAGAAGAAGGATTGTGACCATATATATATTGTTAATGCTTGAATGGAATTTGTTGCTCACAGTGATTTAAGGCCCCAGCACATCAAAGTATATGGAGGTTTCGATTTCTTTCGTCACAGTCACAGTCGACCGGAAGTAGCACGTTGCGCGTGTGCTAGTGCGCAGCTAGCTATGACGTAATAATTAGCAGACGCGCAAAACTATAGTGCACTACTTCCGGTCTACATGCCCTCTGTCAAGGTTGACTGAAATCGAAAATACCATATTTGGCTAATCACATGGGAGATATCGCGTAAATATCATGCCGTGATGCAGTGTCATGCTTGGTGTGCCCGAGGCATTTAGAACCGTTCCAGTCCGTGTATCTCCTCGTGAAGCAACCTCATCTTTGATTTAATGCCATCCCAATCAAGATATCCTCCTTCTAAATGTCTTGTCTTGCTTTTCTCGCCTTCCTTGACCTGGATTGAGAACCCGAGACGGCCGTGCAGGACCCGACGATTATCAAAGATCACCATGTCACCTGAATGGAGGATGAGGGAAACCAAAAGCAACTTATTATGGATAATTATGACAGTAATATACCAAACAGTCAGTGTATCTTTCCACGAGGTTCCGATTGTTCCCTCGCTAAACAGATAATAGTTATGAGAGGAGAGGATCTCATGACTGTCAAAGACTACTAAACCATTTAGAATCCAAGATGGTCATGCAGGACTCGACGATTATCAAAGATCACGATATCGCCTGGATGCGGAGATTTCGATTCATGTCAATCTTCTTCAAGTTCCAGTCGAATGGAATTCCGTTGACTAGTTCCAGATGATGTTTTAATTAGACAAGATAATCATTGTATACAGAAGGAGTGGGTTCATCATATATGAACGAGCGAACGTGAAAAAGCGAGACAGTGTTGGGAGGTGGACGTTGGGTTCTTCAAAGATGGCATATAGTTGTTACGCAACAATGCACACTTGAAATAAAACATGATGTACTTACATCGATTGGTATTTTAACATGGAAATCAAAATCGACTTATTCTTTACTCTACCATCTTCCTGAGCTTACCTTTGTCCATTTTGTAAAAGATGCAGTTCCTCTCATCATACATGGCTCTGTGGAAAGTCTTCAGCGCCCTGTAGCCATCAGTAACCTCCTCGACTGGTAGAGACCAGTAGGGCGCCCTCACGCCATCGTTGTAGTTGATGCCTTGGAATACTCCATCCCGATCATACCTGTATTTCAGAGAATGACGCAAATGAATAGAGTGACAATATACGATTTTGTCAGGCACAGCGGAACGTTTTGAAAAGTTGGGCTTGCTGTCACCAATCCTTCTGCAGTTATACGGTCCCTGGTTGTGGCGTGTTCTTTTATGTAATGCCAGATACAATTCATCAAAAATGAACATAATTAAGAGGGAATTCAACGAATAACGGACTTCACGCAGGGGAATTAAATTTTCATATTTCGTCTTGTTTTCTTTCTCGTTATTCTTCTACTAATTCTTTATCAATTTCTTCTTCTTCTTCTTCTTCTTCTTCTTCTTCTTCTTCTTCTTCTTCTTCTTCTTCTTTTTCTTCTTCTTCTTCTTCTTCTTCTTCTTCTTCTTCTTCTTCTTCTTCTTCTTCTTCTTTTTCTTGATTTTCTCTCGGCGTCAATATTCTTGCTCGACAGCAATCACCTCAAAACTTAAAGGGGTGGGTTTCAAACATTTTTTTCTGACAACTAGAATGAAAAAAGGTAAATAATGATGATAAAAAGTGTCTTTCTTTGCACCCAGAAGTTCAAAGACACAATGGCGAGTGCCGAACCAACTTGGTATCCCAATCCCGGTCAATGAAATGTGAAGGATGAAATAAAAGAATCACCACCAAACTTTGTGCTCTTGGAGAGGTGAAAATTAAAAAAGGGTTATAAAAGGGTGCGTGCGTCAGTGGAAGAAAAAATTATCTGAACTGTTTGGATCCAAAATACAGGTCTGCGTCTACACTACTCACTCAATAACAGGCCTTTGCGTCATAGTATGATACGGGACAAACTCCTCCCCTAGGGTCCTAAAGTCCACTTTCATCTTGGTCAAGGTTTTGAAGATCTTGGGGTGTTCTCTCTGGAGCTGCTCTGCCACCCTGAGCCCGTCGACGAACTCGTTATCACCACCTTCTGATTCGACCTGCTTGATGCAGTGAAGCATCTGGACCTGAAAGACGGATGAGAACGGTACCAGAGTTTCAAAATGGTTCGTACACCTCCGAGCCATGTCCTGTTGTTTTGTTTTTTTTTGCAAATCATGAATAACAAAAAAAATGTAAAGAGAAGAAGAAAGGATGGTTGGATAGCCCATAATCAGCAGCAATGACCGGGGGGGGGGGGGGGGGAAGAAGAAGAAGAAGAAGAAGAAGAAGAAGAATTGCATGATTTTTCGTGCTCATGGCTTTACATACTTCTCTTTGAATTCACTTTAGTTTCTTCTCCTTTTTTTTAGTAGTTTCATCCTATTTTTTTCCGATCTGGAAGTAAGGGAGTTCAGGGTTCGGCAAAAGCTTGCTCAATACTGGACAACGAAGAGTTCATACTTGGATTGGGCTGAATCTGTCCAATTGATGGGTGAAACTTTTAAAAAAAAAATCGACCAACGGTCTAAAGACTATTTCCCGTTTTCAGTCAGAAATTGGTTTATTGTATTATTGTATTTATAATAATTTACTTATTCGGCAATAAAAAGACAAAGACCTNCAACAATGAGATAATAAAAAAGAATAAGAAGTACATATGTTTACACCAAGATGAACATTCTTGGGGATTTTCGAGTATCATGGAACAAAGATCTGGCTGAAATGAATAAAAACTCATATGAAATTTTGTGACAAACAAGGAGAGCAAATCTAGATTTTGATTTGCAGTGCACCCAATTTAATCTTACCCCGGGTGTATTGTAGAATCCCGGTAGATCAACGTGTAACCCAAGCTGTTTCGCTGTGTAGGCCAAACTACATGCATCGTACATGGTAATAACGTTAAAGATTTCTCTGGAATAGACAGGAAATAATAAACATATTAAAACAGATTGAATAATTGTTGTTTTAGAATAAAACAATATAAAAATCGGTTTAGTAATATAATATTCATCCACTTTGTACAATGCGCCATACCAGTGAAGTCTACATAGAACAACGATGAAGGTTTCTGATTCTGAACATTCAAATGTAATTAAAGTGCACAATAAACATAAAAATAGATGATAATTATCTGGGGATGAGTTTGATTTATAGTTCTATTTTAACACAATCTTTGTAGTGCACAACTATTTCCAAAAATTAAGCAATATGCTCAATGAAATATGTCATTCAAAACAGTCGTAGGCAAACGCAAATTAAATGTTGATTAATACTTTACATTTTGGATGAATGGTTACATCTAGATTAGAGAGTCGACAAATAGTTGAAATTGTGTGATGTGTAGTGGACAATTTTCCACTACCTTAATAATAATATAATATACATGGATTTATATAGCGCAATTACTATACTAAATGTATTCAGCTGCGCTAATTATGTCTTAATGCCAAATTGTACAAAGAAGTTATTTAAGAGAAAAGATATGTTTTTATATTGGACTTGAAGGTACTTAGGGATTGAGAGTTTCTGATGTGGATTGGCAAGCTGTTCCAAAGTTTTGAAGCTGCTATGGCAAAAGCACGGTCTCCCATTGTGAGTTTTGTTTTGTGGTTAGGAATGTGGAGTATCCGTGTTTCTCTAGAGCTGCGCAGGCTGTGACTGTGTGACTGGGCTTTGAACATGAGGAGTTCTGTGATATAGCTAGGGCCTTGACCATGTAAGGATTTGAATACAATGAACAAAATCTTGAATGAAATTTCTTCGTTCATAGACATAATCTGTTTTATGAGCAATGGAACATTTTCATATATTTTTTATATAACGGATTTTCGAGCTGTACAGAACATTAATCGGTCTCTGAGGGTGATTTATAACGTGTAAGTGTGGTCATTGTAAAGCCCTTCGTTCATAGACACAATCTTTTTTATGAGCAATGGAACCTTTTCATATTTTTATATCACGGATTTCTCTGTCTCTACAAGTAAATGTTTTCACTTTATATGCAATCAAATCGCGTCAATATTTTATATCGCGTTTTTATCATCATATCTTCACACTAAATGACTTTTTTTTTTCCGGATTTAGTTTAGTATAATTTTTTATAAGAAATAGCTCCTCACTTACCCATAAATCGTCTTTCTCGTCCACGAAACACGTTCGTGCAATTTCGATACGACGCCCTCTACGCCTGGCGTTCCCTTGATCAACGTGACGCCGTCAGTGAGTAGTTTACACAGCCACTGGTACAGTGATCTGTTGTCTTCCATGACGTCTTTGTAGGCGAATGTCGGGATATCTGTCTCCTTCTCTCTGCCCCAGGATTTGACCTCGAGGGACTCTAGCGGATCGTAAGGCCTCTTGCCGAACTTGTGCATCTTTATAACGGAAAATATGTGTTAGATTTTTTTAGATCATTGTTTATCACACACTAGAATTTGTGTTAAGTAGTTTAAAAGTCATCATCACGTGGCTTAAAGTATCGTTCGCTGGCGGACCTTTTCTCCCCATAATCATTTGAAATAAAAAAAAAAATTTCTGAAGATTCCACATAGATCTCAGTCAAACATTAGCGAAATAGTGTGAAGCATATGTAAAATGCGAGTGATATTCAGAGGGATCTTACTTAGCAATGAGCATTAGGACATGTTTTCTAGCGTAATATTTGTTTTTCAATTGACCGACTTTGTAAACGGTGACAAAAGGGTTGCAAAATAGCTCGTAAACATGTTCAATGATTCTTTACCAGAGGGAAAATTTTCGATGACTGTAGGAAAGCGTATCTGTACGTGTGACTGTGGCTAAAGTCTAACTCAAACCTTTGCATCTATCATATTTATAGCCAACTTCTGTCGGGCGTTCAAGACGCTCCGTGAACGCAGAAGGCGCTTTCCCTACTTTGAAGGCGTTTATCTAGAGCTCGACGTACGCTTGCATCAGCTAAGCGTCGTTTCTCCTTATTTATTCGTCCGAGGAGCATCATTAGGTGTGAGTCAGCCTTTACTTCCGACTGCTAAGGAACATTCAGACTTTAGCTACCATTTAAAAACCCTCACAAAAAGAAAAAATCAACTGTAGATGATACCCCTCTGTATTATAATGGGTAGTGACAAAACATCTTTCATGCGACACCTTTAAGAGAATCATCATCTTACCCTTAGCCATTCTGCAGGATAAGGACTCACGTGACCATTGGGCCACGTGACCTGTATGACCGTGCCCTTCTGGATGACCTCGTGACACGTGGGCCGGATATCCGGGTCAACATTAGCCATGAGCACAGATCGCTGGTAAGAACCGGGATGGTAGCATTCTGGACACCGGCAGTTGTCAAATAGGAAGACGTATGGGAACTGAGCTATGTAGCCATCCGACCATTGAACCTCGAACCATTCTTTTTTGTCGTCTCGGGTGAGCTTTTTGATTACATTCGCCATCTTTAGCTGATATAGAAGAAAGAAAATAATAAGAAATGAAGTTATGAATATTTCAATCATATAACAGACGAGTGATTTTCAAGCAAATTGGAAAGTTTTTGTCACGTGTTGTAACGTATTACATGCGCACATCGTGGGAGGGGGGGGGGGGGGAATTTAGGGGGGATAGCCACCCCATGGGTTAGGGCTAGGGGGCGCCAAATTTTAGGTGACAAGAACGCCAAAATCGGCAAGAGGGAAATTTGAGGTGATGACCTTTATTTATTTATTTATTTCTTTTTGCTTGTCAGCCCAGCAGCGCAGAGACCCTAATTTTCTGTTCTTTTTGCTGTATATATTTTCTTTTCTTTTTTGCTTGTCAGTCCAGCTCAGCCATTTAGGGGCGCCAAATGCGGAGAGGGACGACAACAGTTGAGCCTCTGGGTCGTTGGTAAGAGCGCGGATGGTAGCACTCTGGACACCGACAGTTGTCAAGGAAGACGTATGGGAACTGAGCTATGTAGCCATCAGACCACCTGGACCTCGAACCAGTCTTTCTTTTCATCGCGGGTGAGCTTTTTGATTACGGTCGCCATTTTGAGCTGATGAAGAAGAAAGAAAATAACAAGTAATAAGGTAATAAATATTTCAAAGATATAACCGACGAGTGATTTTCATTATCCCTCGAGTTACGGCTATAGGGGCGCCAAATTTTAGGTGACAAGAGCGCCAACATCGGCAAGAGGGAAATTTGAAATGATGACCTTCATTTTTTTTGCTTGTCAGCCCAGCAGCCCTGAGAGGGGAGCCAAAATTTGAGTTGGAGACCCTAATTTTCCTCTTCATCTTTTTTCCTTGGCAATCTAGCTCAGTCATTTAAGCCCCGGTCACATAGGGCCCCGGAAGCAACACGATTCAACACGACTCTTTGTTCGGAGGCAGTTATCTGTGAACTTACAAAGAGTCTTGTTCAATAGTGTTGCTTCCGGGGTCCTATGTGACCGGGGCCTTTTTATGGGCGCCAAATTTTCTGAAGGGACACCAACAGATGAACCTCCGGGTCGTTGATAAGAGCTCGGATGGTAGCACTCGGGACACCGGCAGGTATTAAAAAGGAAGACGTAAGGGAACTGAGCTGTGTAGCCATCAGACCACTGAACCTCATACCATTCTTTCTTGTCATCACGTGTGAGCTTTTTGATTACGGTCGCCATCTTGAGAAACCACTAAAGAAAAATGAGGAGAATGATTTTACAGTTTCTATTCTTTCTTGCACTCGATATAGCTTAGACTGAAAAAGAAAGATGCTAATAAATACAACTCCGGATTATACACAACGTTGCACCTTTTAAAATGTTTCATCCTTTGGGGTTAAGATCATACATTTTCGGGCGCAAAATACACACCTTCGTTAGTATTTATTTGATGCCATAAAAACTTTATGTACATGTAGCGTTGTAGCGTTTGCGTGAAAATCGACTTATTTAATTTATTTTACCCGGTTCAAACCCAGTTCTGCGTATATGCTCTTTTTCAATGGGGCTGTGCATGAACATACTCTGAAATACAATAAAATACAAAACATCACATTTTCGGGTTACGACCTATAAAGATAAAATCAAAATTACCAGGGGAAAATATAATCAAATTAATATGGAATATTTCCTGCAAATAAACAAACAAGCACAATGTAATTGAATAACCGTGATGTGATCCCTATTGTCCCAGTTGCGGGTTTCACGAGCTCAGAAAAAAAGTCTAAAAGGCTCAACGAACGTGTATACAAAACTCGATGACTCAGCAAAACAGAGCTCTTTGTTGATGAAGACTCAGTCACATTGTAACTTATAAATATGACATTAAACGCTCCCCAAACGAACAGTCTACACTGCTCAGACGGTGGACTAACGTTCGGCTTGCGCGCGCCGCCCAGCGTTTTTTTTTTTTTTTTTTTTTTTTTTTCCTCACATAACAACATTTGAGTAAATGTTAACATGGTCCTCATCCTGAGCATAATGCCTTTTTTTTTTTTTTTTTTTTTTTTTTTTTTTGTAAAAACTCTCCGTGGACGCACAAACAGTGAAAAAGGCGCAGGGCACACGTTGTACTGACGTTAGGCGTACGCTCCTTGAGCACAAATTGAACGTCAGTCCATCGTCTGATCAGAGTATATTTTACAGGCTAAAAATGGAAAGGTGTGAGTCGGCCTTCAGTGTGACATCAACATAAGCCGAACGTCGGTCCACCGTCTGAGCAGCGTATGTTGTGCGCTCGGGTAGCGATTTTGAAATGCTGGGCCGATGCAGGCTAAAAGCAGGCATTCAGTGTGACATCAACATAAGAAGAATGTCATTCCACCGTCTGGTCAGCGTATGTTGTGCGCTCGGGGAGCGTTTTAAAATGCAAGGCCGATGCAGGCTAAACACGCAAAGGTGTGAGTCGGCCTTAAGATAGACAGCAACATAATAGTTGANGGGGGGGGGGACGTTTTTTATGTAAAGAAATAAAAAAAAACGCTGGGCGGATTCAGGCTAAAAACGTAAATGTGTGAGTTGGCCTTTAGTGTGACATCAACTGTTTACATATTAAAGTCAAACATCAGTCCACCGTCTGATCAACGTATGTTGTGCGCTCATTGAGCATTGTTTTATTAAAAAAAAAAAGCTGGGCCAATGCAGGTTAAAACGAAAAGGTGTGAGTCGGCCTTCATCACATAAGCCAAACGTTAGTCCACCGTCCGATCAGCGTATACTGTGCGCTCGGGGAGCGTTTTTAATTAAAAAAAATAACGGACCAATTCAGGTTAAAAAAGGCAAAGGTGTGAGTCAGCCTTCAGTGTGACATCAACATAAGCCGGACGTCAGTCCACCGTCTGATCAGTGTATATTGTGCCCTCGGGGAGTTTTTTTTTAATAATACAAAAAAAAAAAAAAAACCCGGCTGATACAGGCTAAAAACAATAACGTGTGAGTAGACCTTCAGTGTGACAACATAAGAAGAACGTCAGTCCTGACCGTCTGATCAGCGTATATTGTGTGCTCGAGGCTAAAATTCAAAGGTGTTAGTCGGCCTTAAGAGAGACAGCAACATAAGCTGAACGTCAGTCCTTCGTCTGATCAAGGAATAATTATAATTCCTTGGTCTGATCAGGTATGTTGTGCGCTCAGGGAGCACTTTCAATTAGAAAAATAAAAACCGCTGGGCCGATGCAGGCTGTAAATGCAAAGGTGTGCCGTCAGTATGACAGCAGACCTGCCATCTTCGATTGTGGTGGCAGCAACACAACCAATGTCAATGATAACATAACAGATAAATGTGACAAGATGATCAAAGGTTGTTGAAGGAGTGATGGGAATAACTTTACATAAAGATCTTTAGTGCAAATAAACACAACAAAAATACCTAATACATGTAAGAATTTGCCCATTTTCTGCCAAATTTACGTCCAATGCGACCCAAAAGCATTTTCTTCTTTCTTTTGATGTACGATCACTCATGCATAACCTAATTTGACCATCTTCTTGTACTTTTTAATTGCTTCATTACACTGCTGGAAACTCACTCTAAATGGGGGAAAAGAGGATGGGGGGGGGGGGATACTTTTTGTTGTGGTTAGGCTGTATTGTATTTATCTTACGTAACATTATCATTGAATACATATTAGATCTCTTGAGCTTCGATATTATGCACTTCATATTGCATCACATTGGCCTACATATATTTGTTTCATTAAAGAAAGAAACTAAAAACTAAGAAATGATTAAATTTCTCTCTGATTTTTTTTATTTACCATACTGCCTGTTGATATTCCGGGGTTGAGGGGGCGGGCAACGGTACGCGCATTTTAATACCACATTGATATATATTACATGCTGACACGAAGACTAATGGCAAGTTTATAAATGCTGGCTTTCCTGACAGAACACCGACTCACTGTGATATGAATAGCTATAGTATGGGATTCGCGGCGAACCAAAACACTGCAATGTTCTTCGATGCAAAAAAAAATAACGTGTGCATACAAATACAGATTGGATTCTGATAATAATAATTATACAAGCTACTTGAGACATGCACTACATTCATTCATCAAATGTGACGGAATGTCTATCTTTAGGTTGTGTATACGAGTAATATACGATTGGATAGTAGCATATTGGCGTCAGTCCCCGTGCTAAGCTTGAATACATGCGAATGGCAACGCAGCGTATACTGTATGTTTGAACTGCAAAAGAGGAAAGTATAATTGTAATAGCTCACACTTACCTTTCAACTGCCGAGTATATGCATGGAATTATAAACCAAATGCATCCAGTCTAGCGATAGTACAGTGTCAACAGATAACACCAGCTCAATGATCTGTTGAATAAAGTTGAGTATGACCCTTGCTCTCTCTGCAGCTCTGCGCTGTATTCCCGTGCATTTATATATCAGGAGCCTCGATATAATCGCCGATGTAAACATAAATACTCGTCGTGATTATACCCGTAGTGCACCAACTAAATGCACCAGACTGTTTTAGCAATTGCAATATTCCTGCAGAGCAAAGGGACCTGCAATGTGTCTACAGTCACAAACGTGCAATTGCAGACGTGAACGAAAGTGAAATTTATCGATCGAGTGGGTATACTCTTTGTTGTCATTTGTGGGATTGACCAATTAGTCTTTGTCTCAGACCATTTTGATTTATGTTTAGACTGCATTGTACTTGATTTGTACTTGTTCCTGCGTTGTAGATGCGGTATTTTTCTATAAGGCTTTATCCATCCCCTTTCTCTTATTTTGTCTCATAAATCACAGGAAAACGCAAAAACCATCGTAACACTTTTTTTTTTTAATTTGAGCAATCACTATGAATAGTTTTCAAGTCCACTTCTAAAACATGTTTTTGTTGCGATAATCAAGTCTATTAGATTTTGATGATAATAAACGAAGATACATTTTCGCCATCCCATACAAAATGAAGAATTATCCATTTTCAAGTTTTCAACATATGGAGCAAATGCTATATTTTTGGCTCATTTATTCATGTTGTCCGCCTTTGATTGAAACACATTGTTTTATACATGTATCCATAATGTTCAATTAAAAGAAGTCATAGAAAGTTGAAGGTCTAATATCCTGTAACCAAATAAAATATTCATTGGTTAAATGAATTTGATATATAATTATGTCCTTTTGTCATGGTATTTCTGAAGTAGGAAAATCTTTGTTTATGTATGTTCAAACTGTAAGAAAGCATCTCATTAGAAGCTAGCCGATTTCCAAACTTTTGTTTTTAATCATTTTTTTTATTCTAGTAAAAATTGATGTTTAGGGTATTTTTATGACAAAATATGCATTTGAATGATTTTGATTCAAGCAGATTGTCTTGTTAATAAACCTTTTATTTTGGGGCGCATTTTTGCAACTAATTCATGTAATACCCATGTATTAAATCATTTTATATTCCAATCAATACAGGGCCCCTTGGTTAAGTAGCTTTTTCCTTAACTGAAAGGGCCACCCTGTCTGAATAAAACGACAAATAAAAAATGAATAAATAAACAAATATAAACAGATATTAGAAAATAGCACAGCCAAGAGGCTGAATTGTGAAAACAATTTTTACAATGCATAACAGCATAACATTTGATTAAAATGATATAATGGGCGAAAAAATTACATTAATTTATTCGTTCATCCATTTGTTTACTTATCTACGTATCTATTCATCTATCTATTAAATCTTTATTACAGTTTTCTGTAGATATCAAATAAATAGAAGCACACATGTTTATGCTGTGAATGTGATCCATTATGATCCAGCGAAGCCAATTATTCAAGCAAAAATAATAAAATAGCCAAAAGTCTGTCATATTTTGGTCTTCACGTTTCCACGCGAGGTCTGCCACTCAAACCTGACTATGCACCTAATAGCTAAAGCGCTATCTATGACAAAATTATTTTTTGTCCTGCGATGTCGTTTTTTGATAATGTTAGACTGTCGGGCTTATTGAATATTGCTTAACGTTTTAGGGAGCCCAAACTCGCCAGTATTAGTATATTTCATTAAAAAATATATACATGAATATAAAGAAACATTACAATACTTTAAATTGAAAAGTAAAACATTGGGGGCTTGCCAACTCACCGGAGCAAGAGTGAAATGTACAAGCTTCTTTTCAATATTGGCTTTACGATTATTTGAAATACATGTACATACATACACCTATTGTTTTTTTCTTATCAGCAGCAGCAGAAGAAGCAGCAGAAAGAGCAGCATCACTTCTATCATGATCACTATAATCGGCAAAATCATAGTTGTCACAATCACCATTACATCACCACTTTCGTAATTATCCTCATCGACGTCTCTGCCGTCATCATCATCATTACAATCATCTTCTCCTCTTCTTCCTCGTTCTCTTCCTCCTCCTCCTCATCATCACCTTCATCATCATTCTTGTCGTCATATTCATTACGATTATCATAGTCACTATATAGTGCCAAAGTCGTCGTCATCATCATTACCATATCGCTTCCATCATCATCACGAACCTCATCCTTATGATCCTCATCATCCTCATCAAAATCTTCAAAATCATCATCACCATATACTGGTAACCATCACTATAATCATGATAATAGCTATTATGATAAACGCCTCAAAACTCAAGTCTCTCTCTCTCTCTCTCTCTCTCTCTCTCTCTCTCTCTCTCTCTTATTTTTTTAAATCTTTGTCGTTGTCATCATCATGATTCATCATCATCATCATCATCATCATCATCATCATCATCATCATGATCATCATTATCGCCATCATCATCATAATCATCATCATCATCATCATCGTCATCATCATCAACAACATCATCCCCCTCAACAACAGCCACAAAATAACACAATAGAAAAAAAAACGGCAACAAAATAACTTCATTTTAAGTTCTTGCTCAGATTATGCGATTTTATTTCAGACTTTCTTCGACAATTTAATTCTTCTAACCCCTATTACGGTCGCTAAAGGCGAGGGAGAGTGTCATATACCCTCAATTAAGACCAAATTGTGTCTCACCCATTATTTTATTACAGAAAAATGAGATTTCCCAGAGGAACGATTTGTCCAAACTATTACAAAACACATGAATTGATTAGAAATAAATTTAGAATCAGTAATATCATTTTAAATTTCAATGATGATACATATTTTCATGAAGGTAATTTCCTGCCATGCGATTCCCTAAATAATGATTGTAATTTATAATCGTTTCTATCTTATATACACGTTTGTACATAAACGGGAGAACAGCTTATTTTCCACCATATCCTGCACATTTTATATGCATATAATGCTTGCAAATTTCACAACTATTAGCAGACACATAAAAATAATTTGTATGTACATTCCCTGTACAACGTTGAGTTCGCGGTACAAAAAAATAGTTCAATTGATACATTTTATAGCCAAAATATCAGTTTTATATGAGATACATTGCGATATTACAGTGTTGTGTGTATCTATTATGCCCATATCTTATGGTTTCTGCATGGGGCACTCAAAGTCACAATAAATAGTTGATTATAAATTGACTACATTTTGCTGCAATTCGTCACAAAAACAACATACATTTCTGATCACATGTATAATACCAATCATTGCAGAAGTTGATGAATGTGTAAAACGTTTCAAATACAAGAATACCCCCACCCCTTCCAATTTTACTCTCAACAAGTTTTGCGAAAATTACATGTTCTTTTACTGTGCATTAACTCGGCGTGTATAGGCTTCATATTGACGAGATCCCTCGTATGAACATCGTAATAAAGATGCTAACAGTGCTTTGTAGGTACATGACTTATGAAAATTTAAGCATCAATTTGTCGATAAATGAATAGCTAAATGAAAAATAAATCATCACTTTTTACCCATAGTACTTTTTCTGGACGTTAATTTCAATAACCTCAATAACTTGATCAATACACAGAGCTTCAAGTAATCATGGTAATAGTGGAAACTTTAAACTGCATCATTAGTGTTCATCTATTTCTTATGAATTAGATTTGTTTGGCTAAGTGCAATAAAATCAACAACAACGCATCTAAGCTGGCTTCACTTTTTGTATCTTCTAAACAACGTCATGAATATCGTGGAATCAGGTCTGTTATACTTATAGGCATGTGATAATTTTGTGCAATGATTTTCTATATTATCAGTGGTCATTATTAATAAATGGGATAAATTGGTGAAACTCATTAGGCCTACGCGTTATTTCTCAATATTGGCAATATAGTCTTCAAAACCAGTCGTTCAATTGAACTATTAAAGTGTTTGTCCCCACATCTACGAACAATAGTACTATTTTGTTCAAAACTAAATAAAACATCTCAGCAAGGGGTCAAAAAGAATACAAGAATTAAATTCTTCGAATTATACATTTTCATAAATACGTAATATTGCACTAATTCCAAAAATAAAACATTCATCGTATTGACAATAACATAAGTTAAAAACAAAATGCGTTGAATATGAATAAATATAATCTAGATTATCAAAGTAAATTGAGAATAATTTAGAGAGGACTGGGCCGAAAATGCAAATGTTTTGTTTCGCCGCAGTTCACGTAGCTCACCACATGAACCTGAAGAGCGCCACCTCTTGGCTACCTGAAGCAATGGCCCTGAAATTACCATTCCCTTTTGAGTTGCTTGAAAATATTCCCAAAATTCATTTACAAATACTTGGCGAAATGAGTTTTGTTACATATTCTTTCGGTAAATATAACATCATTACCCTAGAAATGTTATGTTGATATTACGTCATTTCCACTAAAATGACAACATATCCAAACTTTATCTAACTCCTTGGTGCATTTCAGAGGTAAACAAAAATATCATGAGGTTTATCTTCTTGTTACATCGGATTAACATTTGCTAAACCCACATAGGAATGATTGAGAGGGGGAATTGAAGAGTTTCGTCACAAAACACGCCATACCTTTACATTTTCAGGAGGTAATTCATATTTTTTTCCATCTTTTTAATAGTAAGGGATAGTCAATGGGCCTATTTACTAATATATTCAAATGTTCGAATTCACGTGTCTTGCAAAAGAACGTTGTTACGGGGTATTTCTACATCAACTTACATGACTTAGAAACAATTAGACCACAATACTCTGGATCCAGTTTGCATACATAAGTTGTTGCTATATCGAACAAGCCTCTGGCAAGTTTTACTTGTGCATAGTGTAGGCCTAAAATCTACACATTTGACTAAACCCGCCTACCACAGAACCTCATTAGCCCTCTGCGGATACACTGGCCGCATTTTGTGACGAAACCCTTTTACAGAGTACCCAAAAGAGTGATAGAATAGAACAAAATGGCGGAGAAATCTATCCAATTTGCTGCATAAGACTCGTCATTTCGGGAGGGACTGAAATGATGTTGTAATCAGCATCAAGCATTCCGAGGTTTTGTAATCTGTTGAGTTTGTACCGGTAGTCTGCTACTTCGTTTGCATGCTGTTTTAATCTGTGCACAACGCGAGAGAAAGTACTCCATGATGTCCTGTCGGCGGTATCTGTGAAGGTAAGCGAGAAAAGAAAAGAAAACAAAGTTAATAAATATGAGAAGAATGAAAAGTACCAATCAAAAATATTATAATTCACATTCATTTCTAAATAATAACTACCTATACAAGTTTAGCATTTTCAAAAGCAAGGGTTTTTTTTTCATTTTATATCTCCTTCGGCTTTTATTTGGCATTCAATTTTAATTCAGATATGTAAACAATCGCGGTACATTGATTCGCCATTTTATAAAAAGGGCTCAAATCAGAAAAAAAAGAGAACGAAACGTATTTGTGTTAATTTGGCTATGTCAATCGTATATGTTAATTCTTCGAATTTGAATGCTACATTCTAGCCAGAAACAAAACTATTCCATTATGAACTTGGAAGAAAAATACACATTATCAAACATGAAAATGGCAACAAACTAGTTTTCTGAATAAAATTGATACAAATGGTAGGATAATTCATAATTTCTTATTAATAAAGAAAGAAAGAAACTAAGTGACTAAGTTATGGAACTAAAAATAAAATAAATAAATAAGAACAGGAAAGTCAGTGACTATGAGCTTAAATGAATAAACAAAATTGTTTCAAGAGTTTATGAAACTTAAAAAAAAAAGAAAAGAAAAAAGGACGCCCAATCTATGCCATCGACCCAAAAACCACTCTCGCCCTTCCAGATCCCGTGGCCGAAGTTCCCCGAGGCCAAACGTAAAAAAGACACCAAACAAACAAACAAACAAACTCACCTCTTTTCGCAAATCCTTCATGAGATGTCTTTTCATGTTTCTGCGTATTCCGTGAGTGCATCATTGCTAGCGTGCATAGAGTCTTTACAAAAACGTTATCCTCGACCTCCGCCCCGTCAGCGGCGGCCTGCATGCACCGCTCCAGTATCGTGTCCGGGCTGTCCAGCGAGCCCTCGCCCAGGACTCCGGCGGCGTTGTCGTCGCCCAGCTCGCCCGTGGTCAACGATGTCGATGTCTTCCAGACGGGCACGGCGTGGCAGCAGGCTGTGGAGAAGAGGAGGATGTAGACGAGGATGGTGAAGAGGACGAGCTGCACCCATGATGACCGCGTTCTTGACGATGATGACGATGGTGATGATAGCGATGATGATGACGTCATTTTTGGTTGTGTTGTGGAGGGAGTACGAAAATAAATCTGTGGAAAATTAAAAAAAAACATAACGATAATTCATTTTGTTTCATTTATTTCCACTTCTAATATTTAACAATTATTATCATAACGGATGTAGGCAGAAAGTTGATACACATTTCTCAACAAAGGGAAACATACCATTTGCGACGCGACGGGGCAAATAAAATAAAAGAGACGCACTTTATTTCGCTTTACTTTCTTTCGATACAATTCTTTTGTGACAAAAATAGCAAATGTAGCAAATTACGTTAAAGGTATTCTTTTTACGAAGGAATTCTTCCCGAAAGTCGATTTTGCGAGAGGAAAACGTAAAGTACTGAGACGCTATACTTTTGTCAATTTAATGGTCATAACCATCTCAGAAAAAAATATACTCTATAAAAAATGTTTTTATTTTATTAGAGCTAATCAAGGGTTATTAATGAATGGCTCGCAACTTCGACGTGTAAAGACATAGGAAATTGGATTCAACTTTAAGCCCCAGTCACATGGGGCCCCGGAAGCAACACGATTCGACACGACTCTTTGTTCTGAGGCAGTTAACTGTGAATCAAAAAATAGTTGGGGTGAATCGTGTTGCTTCCGGGGCCCTATGTGACCGGGGCCTTATAAATGACAAACCACTTTCATGAAACAAATTTGTACGACTTCTTCACGACTTAACATGCGACTTGTAATATCACAATGTGGAATAGTCGGTATGAATTGGAAGGCTCTTGGCGGGGAAGGCAGGATCTCGTGTCTCGTGCATTAGTGAATGTAATACAATAAATATGATTTTAGAATGACGCAATGGCAGCGATATCTTCTTAATATAGGAAGTGCAGGGGCGGTTTACAAAATTAATACTGTCGTAAGTAAAACGCAGTGGGTATCATCTAAATTCGTCTGGTTGACCTCAATTATAACACGGATGATATATGTGGATATTTTGAGCAACCGTCGCACCGATAATGCCCCATGTTTTAATCGCATTTCTCAGCCCATGTTTTACGACTTATAAGATTACACTTGCAACGTTGGGTATAGCTCGTAAATATTAGTGGACACATTTAAAGCCAAATCGGTTTAGGGACAGGTGCTCCGCGGAGACCAAGGCAAAGCCTTGACATTGGACGCGGGTAGCTTACGGCGTAGAAAAGTTCAAGGCATGGTCCATTTTGTTGCTGGGGTGAGGGCTATATCACTTTCAATGGCTTTAAAAGATACAATTGATACTTCCTATCATAAATATACCTTGTCAAAATGCCAAATTTAAATTATTTTCGAAATGCCTAACATTCTATGCATTTATAGATTTCAAACTGAATACATTTGACGTATACGTGATTTATAATTTTTTAAAATATTGAACCAATGAAAGAATAGAGCCATTTCAACAATGGCTATGAAATGGGCACTCCATCCAAAATTAATTATTATTCCGAAGTTAAATGCATTTCTTGCATGTATTCCAATTGTACTGTTATGGGCTATCGGAAATAAAGCCACCCGATCAATTAATCAAATGATCAAAACGTTAAATAGGTTTGTAGGGAAATATGAATTTGTAGATTTTCTCTTAAAAAACAGTCAAATACTCATGAATTAATAGAACGAAAAAAGAACGAAAATATCATTTCGTTTACGAAGTAGAATGTTATAAACCATACACATCTATTACTGTCTGTATCATATCCTTTCTATCACCACTGATCACCTAATTGTGATCTGTATGATGGTATACTTTTAGAACGAAAATTAAGAATGTGGGCGTTGGAGTTCAGCAGACACTAATTTGCGATAATCTTTCTACAGTTATAAATATAATCATTCTACAGTTATAAATATATGAATATATTTTGTAATGAAAATGGGCGTTTTCTTGAAATCTGCCACATATATATTCTTATCTGACATTTACATGAACGTCCCGAAACATTAAGAAGATATAATTGCAATCACACTTTATTCTTTTTTATTTGATTTCATTTGACATAATAAGCTTTGCTAAATTCGGTTACATTGAAGAAAAGTAGAACCATTCATCAATCTTGTCTCAGACTGAAAGAGAGAGTGGGAAATAAAGGGAAAGAAAGAAAGAGAGAGAGAGATAGAGAGAGAAAGAAAGAAAAGGGAAAGAGAGAATGTGAGAAATGTCAAGTTGGAGCAGCGAGGATGGAGAAAATCAGAAAGATTGAAGGAAGGATGAATTAATGGATTGCGAGGCACAAAAGAGAGAAAAATAGACGGAGGGAGAGCGCGTAAAGAACAGAAAATACTACACGAGGCTCATGAATGTTAATATTTCGATCAAAATGTAAATCCCCAAAGAAGTCGTGGCAATTTCTTGATTTTGCTTGCAAGCATTTTCTTCTTGCTTCAACTATAAGACTGATTGCAAAATATAGAGATTAAACCTGGACCTACATGTTAGTAGGTCACCGAATTGACATGCAAGTAAACCGAACGGCTTCCCAATTAGCTAATCATTACTAATCAGATAACAACGTTCCGGATCTGTATACTACACGATGCAAGGGAAAGGTTTGTAAACTAGTTCATATGAAAAGAGAGAATGTGCGCAAATAAATTTTCATATGCGTCTAATCGAAAGTCAGTATAAAGTTTATACATAATGATTAGCAAATGGAATCTTATCAAACATATTATTATTAATATCAAGGCTAATCTCAATTAGTAATGTGCACGAAGAATTGCTAAATTTGCCCGCTAGTGAATAATAAAACGCGCGTGCTTATATATACTTATTTTGACGAAGGTAACCGTGTTATAATGCACAGCGGTGCAATATAACAAATTCCTTGCACGGCGATGCCAACGCTATTCTCTATATTTCGTGTCATTTTCTTTTTCTTCGTATATAACGGTAACACGGCAAGAATTACCAGGAGAACAAATAAAATACAGAAATCAAGAATCTTTAAAACTATGAACCATCATCGTTTTGTTTTATCAACATGGAAATTTACAATATAGTATGTTACAGATGCAACTAGTTCAAAAAATCTAATTAACGAAATACGTATAAGACTCGATAATCGCAGGCGTTTGGATTTAACCGGTATAATTATGATGAAGATATGATTCTGGAGGCGTAATCGATATTGCCCTGGTTTTATATCAATACCTACATCAAACGTTGATGCGTTTTGCCGAAATAAATTAGATGAGAGATAGTTGCTAAAACAAAAGTAAAGCATGCAGACATTTTTTTTTCTTTTGCCACATCGTCCCAAATGCTGGTTTGCTGTAAATCTGTGTGTTTTTGGGGTTTTTTTGTACACATAACAATGTATCATTTTCAAGATATTTTTTTATTGGAATATTAATAACATCGGAACTTTAAACAAAAAAATGTACTGTCAAAATATCACATTATAAAATGCATGGGCAACAGATATAGTCGCTGTACTTGTTAACAATAACGTGTGAACATAACATTATTTGTTTAAAATAAGAATGAAAAAAAAAAACCGTACATTTGTTTTTATTGGAATGTAAAAAAAAATAATGCTTTCAAAACTGTATTATTGAACTAGCACATTAAAAATGCATTGGCAATTTGCTGTTCTTATTAACAATAATATGTTAAAAACAAAATCATTTGTTTGAGATAAAAAGAAAAAGAAAAGAACGTACATTTACAGGATAACGTTCCTCTGGAAGATACGTCTGGGTGATAATCCCGCAGCAAAATCCTTCGCAAAAGCTCTCCGATTTCCTTTTCTATTCTCTGTCCACGATCAGCTCCGAGAAGAAATTAGATAATAGTTATATAAATCGAGCTGCGTTGTTCTCCGCCAGTGACATTCTACGCCAGTTGAAGAAATGTTCCGGTAAATCCGAATGGTTCGGTGTAAAATTCCTGCAACACCTTTGAAGAAACGCCCCAGAGGAAAATTGTCTTGGGGAGCGGTAGAAATCGCTTAGATGGTGATGATTATCCGTAGGTATGAAATCACGAAGAAATCCGCCAGCATTTATTTTTAACTTCCACGGGGAAAATTAAAAATTGAGGATAATCGCTCAGGTGCTAAGTTCCCGCGTTTCTATGAGATATTAATCGATTATGATATAAATGGTGCGAAGAGAAAAAGATGAAGTGACAGTCAGGATTCCCAGTTGTGCGAGTGAAAATGAAGAATCCGTTTTTCTTTCGTTTTTGGTGAGCGGTTTTGCGGGGACGGTGAAGTGACGTGGTGGAAAGCACGAGTTGAAATGCAATTGATGCGGGTGACTGCAGAAGGTTTTATTAACGGACGGATGGCGGGCGGTGACAATCTGTATATCGGCATGGCGTGCGATAGGGGGTGGGCATGAGAGAGAAATTGATAAAAGGGGAGTGGGAGAGAGAGAGAGGGAGAGAGAGAGAGAGAGAGAGAGAGAGAGAGAGAGAGGGGGGGGGGTAGAAAATAGAAAAGGGGGAGGTGTTCAGAGGCGGAAGCATCGATCGGAATGGGTGATGTTGTAGCTTTTGATGGCGATTAAAATGAGAGTTTAAATACCGAATGACGAAAAAATGTAAAGAGCAGGAGATGGAAAAGTGTATAGCCATTAAGTGGAGAAACGAGGTAGAGAGATACATAGAAAGATAGATAGAGAGAGGGAGAGAGAGAAAGAGAGAGAGAGAGAGAGAGAGAGAGAGAGTGAAAACACGCATGCGCTCCTAACCTACCATACATCCGTCTGCACAAACCATTTCAACTACCTGACTACGTCATCGCCAATATGCGCAGTGTACCTTCTGCGCATCTCCAACCAACCAATCAAAAACGCATTCGTACCATTTCCCATTTCACTCATATTATCTCTCCCGGAATGTGCTATTTTTCCTGGGTTAGAATAGTTTATCTGCGTTCGGAAGTCATCGAAATTTTGGTGATTTACTTGACAGGTATGCTCCGTTATAACACTATTTAGTTGATATCGGTGTTGACAAAATACATCCTATTTCGAAAGAGAATTCGGACTTTTTTATCTTAATGTTGTCGGCGTATCACGCAACTATTTTGTGATAGATATGATGAACCGACACCGTTTTCAGCTTATTCGTCTGTGCACTAAAGTTTTTATGACTTTTTGACAACTTTTTGCATTCCTCAAATCGAGGCAAGGTGTCATCTAGAATATAAAGTTCTCGAACAAAGTTTGTAAAGCAAATTTGAGACACTGAATAAACTGATTTTTTTTTTGTATCCGGCCGCGGCGGCGTTGTCAATATATCTGGGCAATCCAAAGATTCTGTCATGTCCATTACGCCTTCAGCGAGTGCATGTCTTGGTAGAATTTCTTGAAATGTGTGCCACAAATAATATTTGTCTTATGTACTTATTGAATTTTAAGGAATTTCAATGAGTAGTTTTCAACATGTTCAAGATATTCAGCTTTTTTTGGCTTAACGGACATGACACACGAATTTCCTTTATCACCTCTTCTGAGTAGTCTGATATTTTATATGTTCATCGTCTTCATCTGTGATTTGGAAATTTGGAAATTTATCTATTCAATCTTCATTGACATAAGAATTCAATATTTTGTTCATATAAAGATAAATACAATTTTATGCTTTTACATTTGATTTGAACATCGCATTTTCACGCTTTCTTTTGCATACAAATGACAACGAAGGTTGCCAGAAAAAAATCCGCGAACTGCTGCATTATAGATATTATGAAGCTACTGTTTTAGAAAAATATATTTCTACATCTAATTCCCCGGTCACATAGAGGCCGGAAGCAACACGATTCAACACGACTCTTTGTTAATTCACAGTTAACTGCTTCAGAACAAAGAGTCGGGGTGAATCGTGTTGCTTCCGGGGTCCTATGTGACCGGGGCTACAACTAAAAGCTTCCGGTACTCTAAACGTGGTCATGGTGGTACAGTCTAGTATAGTCTCTAAATTTACAGCACTTCATTGCTTGATTCCAACACAGTCTGGATATTGTTAAATTCCATTCGATTAGAAATATATCAATTACAGACAATCTCCTTTTTAGCTTTATACATATGCATCACTTTCACATGAGTAACAATTGGGAATATTTCGTTAATTTCATTTTTTTATGTACACAAATTAAATTGATATCTGGATGACTTTAAAAAGTGCATATGTCTGTACCCGATTACCTGTACCTGTATGCGATTATATCTGTCTGTACATGGGTTGAAATAGTTTAAATGAAATTAATAAACCCGTTTTTTTTATTCAAAATCATATAATCACATATTCCAGGTACATAATAGACTGAAGAAATACATAAGTATTTTCTTTCAAACTATTTCGGAAGTTCCTTTAACGAATTTTGAACATCATATTAAATCACACTTTTCATTTTCCAGGGATTTAAACAATTAGCTATTTTTAGCAAAAATTTCAATTTTCTTTGATTTTTATGAGCGATATTTTTGTCCTGAAATATTAGCAAGTAAAACCTCTAACAACTTGCTTATGGAAGCATATCGATAGTCTATAAAATGGAAATCAGTTCCGCTAATTCGAAACTAAAACAGTTGCATATGAAAACGATAAATTCCCAAACAGAAGGTTTGCAAAAAGGAAGCCTTCAGCAGTCGAAAAAAACCCGAAATCAATATTAAAATAGATTTTGTGGACAAGAAGGAAAGGTAAAGTTTGATCTCTATTCCGGTAAAAAGACGGTTAGACTGATATTCTAATGAATTTTCACCAAAGATTCTCTTGAAAGT
>BQKZ01000329.1:45517-68643 GCA_036244855.1 Temnopleurus reevesii
ATAAGAAAGGTCGATCCTTCAGCTTTCTATACATATCAACATTTCTTAATAAAACTATATATGCTCAATTTGCCAACCATTTCAAAAGTGTTACGTTTTTATTGAGACACACTGTATAGTTAATCTTCTTTGCTCTCTTTTATTTTTCATTTTCATAATTGAATATTCTTGTGTAATTTTTTTTTATAGATTTTATATGTGATTTATATGTGCATGAACGCTTATAATTCTCTCAATTTTTTTTAACAGAGGGCTTTCTTAGAAAGTAGATCAGTTGCACTGACTTAAAGAAACCACCCTACTAAAAGAAAGCTTGAATAAGTATACATAAATAACAAGCTAGTCTAAATCAGCCCGTTTCAAGTACGTTCCAGCGAGTGAAGCAAATAATAATGTCGCTGGTTTGAGAATAGCCTCCCTTCAAGTTGCGTCGTAGCGCTCGGCTTACATTCCATACCAGGCACGGAGCCTTGTTACAAGGCTACTAAACTCCCAGCAATGCGATCACACTTACATTCTTGACGGTCTGAATTCGTTTCTGGGCCATCGTGTATTGGCTTCAAGGACTCTGTTGTCAATCTCGGACCAAGTTGTCAAATTCCTCCCTGATTTTGATTGAAGAGATTCAAGAGGACAGACAGACGGATTCCACACAAAGAACTACAACCAATTAGACGCCAAGGAATGCGGAGCCTTAGAATCTACCAGTAAACAATTATACAAGTAACGATTACGAGAAATTGACCCATTGTCGTGTTGAGTATCTTAAACGAGAAACGTAACTGTGGAATGTCCTCAATAACAACAAAATATTTTCGTATCTTTCGACAAAATAATGTCCCCGTTCAGACTATGACCGTTGAAGCAAAGAATTGCGAGGAGAAGAGAATAGATAAAGGGGCAATAAAGTTTTCGCAACCGTTCGAGATACGCAACCTGGGGCCGATTGCTCGAAATGGTCATAGCTATCCTCTTCTTCCCAAGACGTCTTGACTTCTTGTGCCACCCTCGTAACATAGACACTGGCGACGATACGACTATGTTTGAATTGGATTTGAACTTGCAGCGCAGGATCATCCAACCCAAATCCATTTTGACGTCCCCACGACGTCAGACACTAACTCAAACTTTTGCCACCGACGAATCATTGTGGTCCGAATGAGGTGTAAGACGCGAAATCCGAGGAAACGGATCATATACTGCGTTATAAGATCACGGAGATAATGAACAAAGTTTAAATTCGCCGACATTCCAACTGGACTGGGCGTCGTTTGGGGTAGTTCAAATTGACTTGTCTGGGTTCCTGGGATGCAGGTTCGAGCCCTGATCGCGTCTTTTGGATGGTGACGTTAACTTATTTCGGACAGGAATTATTTTACAACGACAAAAACCAATTACTATTCCTTTCCTAAATTGGCAACTCTAAAGATACTGCGCAAATAATGTAACTGAGTGTTAAAAGTGAATTTAGTCCGCAAGTTTGGGTCACTTTGCAATCGTATTTTCGTTACGTATTTGTGCAACAGACCCATTATGTACGTAAGGAGTAATTTAGGAAATAAGAGACGATCACTTTGTAGATTTCGTTCTGGAATTTCTTCTCGTATTTGAACACCCCTATTGCTGCCAGAAAACGACCACGATAATGATGAGATTTAGGGAAGCCGTTAATGAATAGTAAGCCAATAATAAGAATGAAAATCAGATAAAACGCGATCACTAATAGAAATGAAATCGACGGAAAAATATGCCAAATATTTCATAATAGGTTTGGATTTTCATAACCAACACGTTTTTAAAAGGCATGCTATATGCATGTGGTATTGTGTATGTGATAACGTTTTGGTCACACATGTTACTAAATTTCACCCTTTATTCAAACGCTTATACACCATTATGATATCATTTATTTCTTATCAGATGTAAATAACATGATGCGAATGAAATAAAAGGGGTCCGCCCAGTCGAAAAAAAAAATGTTTTTCACTGATCTTTCCATATAGTCAAAAGAAAGGTGTGTAAAGTGAAACAAAAGAAATTCAAGGTTCGGTTTTGCTCAAAATTGCGCAGCAACCCCATTTGCCTTGGTCCAAAATGATGAGGTTCAAATGAAAAAAAAAATTAGTACAGGCATGACCTGATGCAAAGTTATGAAAAAATCTACCGTGACCGTTTCCTGTTCAGCGGCATCGTCTAACATTATACATGCCGCGAGTTCTGGCGGATAATTGAATGGGGACTTGTTGGACCAAGCGAAGTGTAAAGTTTATCCGCAAATAAATTTGAAGCGGACAATGGGCTTAGATAGCTAGAGCGAGACTAAGCTCATCGGGACGCCGAATCTTTCGGGCACCAGCAAGCTAGCATGGTGGTCTAGGCATCGGTTTTCTTCTGTTCCTGATTCAAGAGTTAATCTACTCTATGATGACTTGCAATTCGCAGATACTTTAAGGGGGGGGGCGTTGTTCAAAATCAACTGCAAATCAAGTGCAACTTTGCAAATTGTAACGCGTATTCTAATTCGCACAATGTATGCGCATTTAACAAGCCGCGCATAAAAGCATTGATTCTGATTGGCACGTTCAGATCAACGGCAACTTGCGATCAATCGCAACTTTTGAACAACACACATACGGGTTGATATGCAGGGAACGAACGTTGGGTGAGAACGTACTTCCTTTTAGAATGTTTGCTAAACATACCCCATGGGGGTAAAGAAATAACCTTTTACTTTTGCTTTTGGAACCGAACTATACGTAGGCTTGATACAACCATGTTTTTTTTCAAATCTTCCGCAACATGCAACAATATTTTTCTGATAACTCTTCAGTTGGGCATGCGAAATTTTGTAATGGTAAACAAAAGCAGAGCAGATGACAGTATGGTAGGGGGGGGGGGGGGCGCAAATTAGGGAGTTATTTGGGCCCCGGGTTTCCAAATCCAGAGTTCGCTACTGGGTTCTGTTTCCCATTGCAATTTTTTCTCAATGATTTCTTATGCATTGAATTGAATTTGTTATTGATTTTTAGGAGTTAGATGGCGCTCTTTAATCTTGTAAATTACTTGTAGAAGAAAGTTTTGGAATGGGGAGGGTGAGCTATTTTCTCACCTACTTCAATGAAAACTGATTATTATGTAACTTTATGAGACCCATGAAGAAGAAAAATCAGACAAAAATATATTTTGCACCCCCGTACAATTTCGGAATTTTTGGAGGAAAAAAAAAGAAAAAAAAATGAAAAAAATTATTTAAAAAATAGGAAAATAATGGAATATCCTTTTTTTGCGTCCCAGCTCATTTGCGGAATGGATTTACAATTATCGTTCATTTGATTATTTCCGTGCTTTTTGGCTTGACAGGATTTTTTTAAATTACCTTTTTGCTCCCTGATTTTGGTTTTGCTTATCCTTGTTTTTTGCCCCCCCCTCCCCCCACCCCCATCAAGTGCAATCACGCGGCTGTGGATTGAAATTTACTTTGTATAATTTCTCTGTTGCTTTTTTGTAAGCAATTTGCGTCACATGCGAAAAGAACAATTATACTTTTGGTAAAGATTGAGGAATGCAAATTTTGTGGGATGTTTATCATGACATATATATCTTACCCACATTTTGAGACAATAGCATGATTTTTTTTACGAACTGATTCCATTTGAAAATTTGAATTTGACCGTTTAATCATATTTCGCGCCCTCTCTCTTGGTTACAATATTTTGCCTGTTAAACATGCATTATGCAAAATTGTTTCCGAAATTTGGATAATAGAATGATGAAAAAGTATATACAACAATAAAATAATGACATTTCATCCAATTCTGTGCATGAAAAGTTTTACTTTATCAAGAAAGAAAATATTGATTAGGTGACTCCCCTGCCGAGTCATACCAAAGACTTATAAAAATGGGACCATCTGCCTCCTTGCCAGGTGCGCGGCATTTAAGAAAGGAGAAGGGTAATAATAACTTTATGTTATACAGGGCCCGCTGAAAGAGCAGCTAACTTAAAGCTGAATGTGGGTACCCTGGGTAAATAATACATTATTATTAGCATTTATTGTTATTTATCAGGAGACACGAGACTGAACTATTTTGCACATTTTAGGTTATAGCTTTTCCAAAACTCATCCATTTTCCACGCAATCTTTTGTGCAACATGTTCATGATATATTATATTTCATTTCATTTAGATTTGGCAATATTTGGGGATAAAACATTCGCTTGTACCAAAACTTTACTCGTGCTTTAATGTTAATGCCAAAATTCTACCCTCCGTTTCTCCCTACCATTAAGGAAACCGTTTTGTGCAATGCTTTGCACATCTGTGTATAAATGCACGCGTATCTTGAAATAGTCTTGAATGTTTAATCTTGGTGTAAATGAATGGTTGAACAGCTGTAGGATCTGTGTTTTTCCAATTCATTTGAGCTAAAAAAAGCTGAGCTATGACTTAGCGATGTAAACGAAACTTTAAACCACCTGTGTAAACAATGAACACTTTCCCTGTATTTTTTCCTTGTATTTTGTTTATATTTTTCTATGACCAAAAACAGTGAAATCATAAACGAAATGTTTTTAATTTTTTAATTCATTTATTTTTTTTTTTGTTTACATCTATCTAATTAACGGAATTAGAACTACTATGACCAGAGGGGATAAAGGACTTGGGCAATGTATACACAGACTCCATTGAATTATTCACAATAGGTATACGCATACATAAGTAATGGCTTTACATTGTATTCTGTTGAGAAATGTCAAACAAGTGTTGGTTAATGAAATCAGAAACTGCCTTTTTGTGAGTATCTTAGCTCTTGTTAAAGCTTGAACGAAGTGGAAAACTTTGTCGAAGTCTCGTGATCCTTCTGCGCACAGTGAACACTTTGGAAATTTTCTAAATACCAGAAAGAAAGAGAAACAGAACATGACACCCCCTCCACCCTTCATCAGTCTTATCTACGTTAGATGTGAATGTATTTCAATGCATATATCAACTGTGTGCATGTGCGCTTGTCTATGTGTATGTGTATGTATGTATGGGTGTGTGTGTGTAGGTGTGCGTTGTTGGGTATATGCATAGCTTAATGAAGTCGGTTAATGTGTGAATTTGTGTGATATGTTTACAGTGCATATATTTGATGGGTATATCTATGTGCGTATGTGATTAGGTAAATGCGTGGGCGTGCGTGGGGATTTATATCTTGTTAAAGCTTACGTAGGTGCGTGAATAAATGTGAGAAAAAATGCGTGAGCGTGATTTTTTTTGGTCTTGGTTTCGTTTTGTTTTATTTTGTTTTCTCGATGTGATTATTAAACTTAGTGGTCATACCTAGCTACTATTAATGCCCAAGGATAATGCCCAAGGATTTTGATTATCAGAATATTAAGGACTCGCACAGACTTGATTTTTTTTCTCTTGTATAATAATAAGTCAGGGAAATAAAATATACGTACAAGGATACTTATCAAACGTCTTGTATCTTAAGCCCTGGTCACAGTGGGCCCCGGAAGCAACACGATTCAACACGACTCTTTGTTCTGAGGCAGTTAACTGTGAATTGAAAAAGAGTCGTATTGAATCGTGTTGCTTCCGTGCTTCTGTGTGACTGGGGCCTTAAGGGTTATTGATGGAAAAGGTGACAGGATCACACATGTTATTAAACCTTCAGCCCATTTTGGCACCGTAACATAAAAGAGAAACGATCAATTTTGCGACCAATCGCAAACCTTTGTACATGGTTTGTCATAGACTAACGTTTCATATCAATCGTACGACTGATTGTAAATCTTTATTATACAGGCGCTTGGATTCAGCAAATATGATTATGCAAAGAATCCATGCAGATAAATCGATAGCAAGATTTTTGTTTGCCATATTGTTTTATAAAGATTTGATGAGCGGCATGGATTCAGACATAAAACTAGTACGTGCATATTATATTACAACGCCTGCAACTATTTTATTCCTGTTACAAAATATCATAGTGTTTATCTATAGCCGGATTTAAAAAAGAAATGTCTAGACGAATCACGTCGGCAAGAGTAAAGTAACGGAATCAAAGAGCTGCCCTATGTGGGTTAATCATAAACAATTCCATAATTGGCTTGATTTTTCCCATTGATGGTTTTGACTATGCGAAGAAATGGTTACATTAAATGACTTTTCAATCGATGTTGCCGGGTATATCCTTATTCAATTTGATAAATGAATGGAAGAACGTATTTTTCATAGACTGGAAATATCGCTAATGGTGAATGGTGTTGGTATTTGAAGACATATTCATAATCAACAATGCATGGCTGCTTTCTTTAAAATGTGATATTTAGGCTTTATAGTTTTTGTTATGATATGATATCAAAATGTATAATACATTTTCATTCCACTTTGAATAGAGTTTTAATGTGTTTTCGTTAGTGTAAGTGGAGAGCCATTTATGTTTTCCTACTCAAATCGGAGTGGGCTTTACGTAAATGTTTCTCAGGCCACTTATAACTGTACTCAATTGATTTAATGTGTCGATAATTCAGTTTCGGCAAAATTATCCACATACTCTATGCATAATGCGCGAAATGGAATGCTTGAAATATAAATTCATATAGAAATAGTTTGAAATTAATTGGAAAACACAATTTGGAATAAAGTTTAGTGTGTTTTTGTCAAATCATAAAGGATAGCCACTTATATTTTCCTACTTGAATCGCAGTATGATTTACGAAAAAGGTTTTAACTTCTTCTCAAGCGAATGCACGATTCAATCATTCAATTTGGTAAATTACGCATACTTTGCATTCTGCGCGAAAAATGATGCTCGAAACATAAATTGTTTTTAGAATAGTTTAAAATTAACAGAGAAACCCTATTATAACAATTACAATGTACTCATATGTCATTTTACAGATAGGAATGTGTACTGTAATACACAGGTACTCCTGTCCCAGTGCATATCTCTCGTTTTATTTTTGATATGATTTACTTTTTCGGGGTCTTTTTCTATTGATTTTCAAATATAATCACTTACACCTTTTCCGCCCAAGAAAAGGCTAATCATACCAAACAAACTACCATCTTTAGCATTTGTTTGCACTAATAGATACTGCCCCAAACGACCCCCCCCCAAAAAAAAACGAACCCAAAAGAACCCCCCCCCCAACCCTTCCCCCGGTATTGGGAAACATTACCGCTTGCATTGCGCACAAATATGCTACGGCTATTCTCAAAATATACATACAAAGGGAAAATCGACTATCTAATTGAAGAAAATATATTGACCGCGATACGTTGTCGGGTTGATACCGTTCCTCTTTGAAAATATTGACTATCCCCGTGTTCAGATGAAACACAAATTTGAGAAAGAAATCGCATTTTGCATTTTGTATAACTTAAAGACGGTTCAGACGTGTTTCCAATCGTTTTATAGTAAAGCTATGTCGTATACAGTTGATGATAATAAATTAAATCAATATGTTGTCTTATTGTATTACATGCTGCATAGATGTTACCATTTGTTATCATAATTATCACTTTTATCGTTATTACCTCTATTGTTATCACAATTATCTCTAGTATTAATATTATTATTGTTGTTGCTTTTATCATTATAATTATTGTTTTTATTATTCTCATTAGTAGTAGTATAATCATAATCACCATATTAGTGTCATTATTATTATTATTATCATTATTATTATCATGTATCCTGGTTAGCTTCTTCAGTTTCAAGAAACTGTCCTGCAATAACAGAATTATTGTGATTACACCCCATCCCGTTTATTGGATTTAGCTATGTGCGCATACAAAGTATGCGCATTTCCACTCCAAGTGGAGTATTCCAGTAAGGCGCTTAGTGGCGCACATTGAGCTAGATTGACTACAATGGTCACCTCTTTCGACCGGGTTCGTAATCATACCTGTGTTAAGTGCAACAAAATCTTATGAATAAATAAATGATAAATAAACGCCGCGAATGGGATTCGAACCGCGACACTCTAGTTGAAATACGACATTCAGAACCACTACATAACGACGCGACGCCCTCACAAGCTCTGGACAATTTGCTTGCGTTTGAACGCGCTCAAAGCGATGTTGATACAAAAATGGGAGCATTGTTTGGGGCACTTTTCACAATCTAATAATGGACACCTCTCCTGTCTTTCAATGATCTATGTTGGCATAATTTCTAGGCCATGTACTGTTAGCCGCAGCTATAGCCCCGGAGTGGTTGTATTCAATCGATTGTGCTACCCTTATTTCTAATGTTGCTAGTAGACCCTTTTACTAATGGTGGTGTCACAACATTACTCCTTTTGAGTTTGCCAGTTTATAACTACATTGGAAGCGTACACACACAAAACTAGAACTCATGGATCTGAGTAAAGTGGCAAAAAGTGACACCATAATGACACACTGGTGAGTATATCTATGAAAATACTCAACTGTGTGTCATTATAGTGTCACATTACTCAAATATGTGAGTTCTTGTTTTTTGTGTGTAGAGATGATTTAAGCATTACTTAAAATGTTTTCCAATCATCTAATAAAGTTGGTAAAGATCCAAAATTATAGGAGGTTGTGCCACTTCTTTCTTGTAAACTTGTCAGCAGTTCAGAACCATATTGAACGATTGGGGGATGTAATTTAAGCATTCATCCAATATCAAAAATATTTCCCGATCATTAAATAACTTTTGAAAAGATCCAAAATGGTAAGATATTGTGTCACATCTCTTTGTAAACCTGTCAGGAGTTTATAACAATATTGCGTGGGAAGATAAGGCTTGAGGATTCATCAAAATGTTTCCAATCGTTCAATACAGGTGGAAAGAATGTAACACGCCGGAAAAGCAATTGTATTAGGCTAACTCTGTAAATTATCTCACCAATTTTCCTCAATATAAAGCGTTAATACCGGAATAAATCATCATTAAAAAATCCAAGGAATGCTAATCTACAAGAAGAGGGTGCATTTTACTCTTCGAAATTGGAATTCAAAATAATTTGAAAGCTGTAAATATTCAATCTTAAGAATTCCATGGGTAAATTATAAAATACATATGGTTTTACACAAGTAAAGCCCCGGTCACATATAACCCCAGAAGCAACACAATTCACCCCGACTCATTGTTCTGAGGCAGATAACTGTAAATTAACAAAGAGTTGGGATGAATCGTGGTGCTTCCGGGGTTCTATGTGACCGGGGCTTACAATAGGCACCTAATGGTTATTTTTTTCAATCTTCTCATTTGCATCGCGTTGTGATCTGTATGAAACGTTATTGTCAAAGTAATTGAAAACGTGTGTGAAAATCACGTGCTTAAAAACATTTGTGTTTACTTTTTCAACTCTCCCCCCCCCCCCTCCCCCAGATACTTAAAACAGGGGCGTGGGGTCAAAGCAATTTAATTTCCTATTGATTCAAATATCAGGCTAAATTATTGTTTTTTTGTTCATGAGACTTTTGAAGTGTGAGCTTTTCTATTCGTTGTTTACTTATCGGATAACTTCAAACGGACTATTGTATCAAAACATGATTTGTTTTACCTAAACTAGAAGACATCGAATACCACTTTCAAAAGGAATTTAAATGGGAATTTATGAAACTGAACTGTTCTATCTCGGTGGGTGGAATTACCAAGAAAAGTTACTTAGATATGAAAAATAAGACAATACATCTCGCCTACGCATGCTAAGTAATCAACAAACGTATTTTGTTGCGGACATGTATAACCATATAATTTAAATTCAATATTCCTATGCCAGAACCATTTTTCGGAGTTCGTAAAAATATGACGTCACCCCAATGGCTTGTATAAACATTCAATGTTTCAGTGTAACAAGGGTTTATGCGTGAATACACATCAACTTACGCGCTTGATTGAGATAGAAATTGGGCTCAATATTTTGCCATTTTCCTTCCATTCTTATATGGTGGCCGTGAATGCAACTCGACATATTACTCGGACCAATGGTTGTGTTTCATAAAGCTGTGCGTAGATCTACGCAGGCCTTTACGAACGACCGATGACCCTTTCTTCCGCGAGATTCATCGCCGGGAGTTATCATTGAGCGCAAGAAAGTGCCATCAGTCGTTCGCACAGCTTTATGAAATACAACCCTGTGTTGTTTTCACCAATATGCAAACGGTTTTAAAGAATTACGATTTATGAATGACTGGTATATGTTATTGTTCTCAATACTCGTAATATTATGACCTATTACGAACAAGAAGGAATATCGGTCGTTCTTAAAGTCGTCGTTTCTGAAGTCGTTCTTATCTTGGTGAAACACCTCTCAGGGTTGTGCTTCTACAAGCTTCGAAAGGCTCTAAGAACGAGTGGTATTAGTTTTTGTACTCAATACTCGTAATATTATGAAATATTACGCATGCAAGAATGGATACCAGTCGCTCTTAAAGTCGTCGTTCCTAAAGTCTTTCTTATCTTGGTGAAACATCTCCCATTGTTGTGTTTCACCAAGCTTCGAAAGACTTGAAGAACGAATGATATTGGTTTTTGTGCTGAATAAACTCGTAATATTATGAATTATTACGCACAAAAAGGAATACCAGTCGTTCTTAAAGTCATCGTTCTTAAAGTCTTTCTTATCTTGGTGAAACACCTCCCAGAGTTGTGTTTCACCAAGCTTCGAACGACTCGAAGAACGAATGGTATTAGTTTTTGTGCTGAATACTCGTCATATTATGAGTTATTACGCACAAAAATGGACACCAGTCGTTCTCAAGATCGTGTTTAAAGTCTCTAGAGTCTTGGTTTAAACACTGCCCAGGTTTGTATTTTATGAAGCTGTGCGTAGATGTACGCATAAATCTACGAACGATTGGTGACCCTTTCCTGCACTCAATGATTACCCCTGACGTTAAATCGCACCTTGGGAGGGGTCACATGTCGATCGTATAGAGAGTCTTGCGTAGATTCACGAATAGCTTTTTAAAACAGCCTATACAGTGTTGTGTTTCAGAAATCTGTGCGTAGATCTAAACGCACGACTTCGAACGACGGATGACCCATTCTCCCATTCAATGATAATTCTTGGCACTAATTCATGCCACAGAAAGAGTCACCAGTTGTTTGGTCAGTTGTGCTTATAGCAACGCACACAAACTCCGTATGTACGTCTAGCGGCCCGTTGCATGAAGTGTTTTGTCACAGAAAACTCAGGCAAACATCATGCCAGAGTCTTTCGCTGTGTAAAGAAGGGATACCAGTTGAACGTAAAGTCATGCGTAAAGTTTTTCTACCAGGGTGGTGTTTCACCAAGATAAGAAAGACTTTACGAACGACTTTAAGATCGACTGATATCCCTTCTTGCGCGCAATGGTTCACACTATTACTCGCATTCAGCGCAAGATCTGATACCAGTCAAACTTAAAGTCGTTCTGAAAGTCTTTCTTATATTGGTGAAACACTGCCGAGGTCACAGAATATCCAACGAGCATTGCATGTTGTTGGGCGTCCGTCCGATCCACCATATATTTTCCTACTCCGTTGAAACGATAATAAATAGGATAGCGCGGTGGATGCAGATAAATAATATCATATCTTATGGTAGGAAGAATGTAAAATGACACTAGGATATGATTCATGTCCATAAATCTATGGATTCAAGTGCTCATGTTTGCATCTTCAGTTTCAAGGGAAAGTGATCGTTTTATTTCTATATTTATACACTGTGAATGATATCATGTTTTGTAGAAACTAAATTTTGTATATGTGTATTTCTCTTCTGTCGCATACAATTATTTAAATAACTTTTTTTTTATTCATGTATTTATTCAAATCAAACCATAACATACAAACTTTGAAAATACAATGATGAGTTACATAGAAATTAATGACAAATTAAGATATTTACAAGAGATTCATATGATCAGAGATAAAACAAAATAAAATAGTAATAATATTTATTTGTACACATTTAATTTCTATATTTTTTTTCGAGGGGTATACACTCTGCAAGCTCTGCTTTTTAGTATACCCCTCCATTTCCAGTCCTATTATTTCTGCTGTCGCTATATCTCACTATTATACCACATGTTTACTTTTAATGTATGAATTTATTTATGTATCTTGATTGATTTTGAACTTTGTAATTCATTTTTTCAATATATTTTTATTTGATTGGAAATGAAAATAAAATAAACTGAAACTGAAACTGAAATTGAAAATAAAAAAGGAGAGGGCAGAGTACACATAGAAATATTTCAAAAAGCTACAATAGTTGGAAATACAGGAACTAGAAGCAATGACCTCGAAGTAGCATTACATAAAAAAAATGAAAGATTTTGGGCCGGCAATAGAAAAAAAAAACCTAGAAATCTAGACAGTCAACAGGTTGGAAGAACAAAGCCGATCAGTTGCAGACAAGGAACCATTAAGGCATTTATTCTTTCATAATATCAAACATTCGTTTTCAGATTAGTCCTTCAGCTCATGAGATTTATTTTGTTCTCAAGAGGAAT
Organism: Temnopleurus reevesii; assembly: GCA_036244855.1. Classification (NCBI taxonomy): domain Eukaryota; kingdom Metazoa; phylum Echinodermata; class Echinoidea; order Temnopleuroida; family Temnopleuridae; genus Temnopleurus; species Temnopleurus reevesii. Next base: position 57,989 of record BQKZ01000329.1, read on the forward strand.
GCAATATTAAATCTCAATTCTAGTTTTGATTAATAGATATTATTCAAATAGCAAATATTTGGAAGCAATTATCATGAAGAATTGATCATATACTGGAGTAAGTTAACGAAAGTAGAGTTTATGCAAAAAAGGCCTGCTGAGATTATGTCAAAGCCATTGCAACTTACTTTTTACTCAATTTACCAACACGAATCACATAATGTGGACAACGCTGTAAGGATTTATAACATTTCAACATTTTATCTTATATATTTAATTATTACTCTAGATCAGGTGATGTAGACATCTTTGTGGATTGTTTAATGCAGTTTTATTGAAATCTTGTTATTTCTATTATCTTTTGTTGTTGCAAGTACCGTAATTAATGTTTAACAAACGGTTATGTTCATACTACAAAAATACGTTTTGTAGCATGGTCTTTTAGCTTATGGACTTCTATTTTTCAGGGCATAGTCGTGTTGAAAAGCTTTGACATGATTGTATATAAATATTTGTTGGACCTTAACATGATTGCGATGATTTTAGTTGACACCATAAAGGTATATGAACGCAAATATTTGGTCAATATCAGCTTTTTTTTTTTTTTTACTGAATGTTCTTTTTTTTTTGGGTGTGTGTAGTTCCAACTCCAATCACCCCACTCTCCAAATCCTTAAAGGGGAACCAACCCCTGGCATTATCGTGCTCTCATTGAATGAAGAAAACTCAGATGAACAAACTGTGAACATTTGAGGAAAATCGGACAACCCGTTGAAAGGTTATGATTTTTCGAATTCACAGAGATTTGACGATCACTGCCGCTCATGGGGATCCGTGCGCTCGGCAACACCGACTGAATCTGTAACGTCATGTCGGACAACTCCTCATTAACTTTGTACATATAATTTAAAAAAATGTATTGATATAAAAATTTAGAGTAAGGTTGCAACATCATTCCTCTCAAAATACATGCAGTATCAATACATAAAGTTTTATACCCCAACCGAAAATTGGTATTTCGTTGACTTTTCCGAAAAAAAGGCCAATATGTGAAATTTTGTATACAGAGTATTAATGAGGAGTCGTCCGACATGACGTCAAAGATTCCGACGAATTTGCCGATCACACGGATCCCCATGAGCGGTAGGGATCGTCATATCTCTGTGACTTTGAAAATTCATAACTTTTGTACGGGTTGACCGATTTTGCAAGAATTTTCACAGTTTGTTCATCTGATTTTTCTTCATTCAATGACAGCACGATAGTTCCAGGGGTTGGTTCCCCTTTAACGGGAGCCATAATGCATCACTCTAACTGATATGTTATATAAAATAACAATTTTAAAGTATCCATATCACTTGCTGGAAAATTGTGTGGTATTAAAGTGCATAGGTTTGCTCTCTAACATCTGGTATTTAGATTAGAAAATAAATAGAAATAAGAATAGAATAAAATCTGAAATACCAGATGGTTTTCAGGGTCGTTAGTTTGAAACCAGAAATGTTTGTTTCTTGCAGGTATTTGCATGACAAATCTAGCAAAATGAAATAAAAATCATACCCCAAAATAAAGAGAGGTGTTTGTTATAACCGACGTTGTATTTTGGGTAAAATGATAATAAGGATAATAATAGATGCAATTTATACAGCGCACGTATCCACTCTGCTGAGTGCTCAAGGCACTTTGCAATATTATTACCCTGGCTTTAGCCCGGCATCCATTCACAGCGCACTTGGCAATTCAAAGAATAAATATTCCTGCAAGGGACCCATTCACCTCACCTGGGTTGAGTGCAGCAACAATGTGGAAGAAGATACTATGACGATTTCTCATTTAAACTCAAGCAACAGCTGCAATGGCGCAAGTTTTCCCTTTCTCTGATTTGATCTGATTTCATTCAATGCATTTAAAACGGTTAAAACACAGTTCAGCACATGCTGTCTTTCGATGGGGCCGTGCAGTTTTATATATACTGATAAGCCCATTCGTTTAACCTTCCAAGCAATGAGGTTTTTCCATAATAAAACATGATCAAAATGTTGAGCTCTAGTCGAAAATTACCGCAGAGAAAAGGCCTTAAAACCTCCAGATAAGCTAAAAATAAACATTTATTTGTAATAACCATGATTACGTATATATAATCTCCTCAAAACAAGTTTGGAAATCTAAGTTTACGGACACATAGCAAACGTATGGGAATTACCAGTCATTGTAATAAACATCTTTGCAAGTTGATTAGCATTGATTATTTTTTATTTTATTCATCGATTTATCCATTCACAGGCTTGTATCCATTTAAATCCATAGTTTAACAACGTGACTACAATACCGTAGATCAATTACCGATTTGCAGCTTTTGCGTCCGTACTTTTTTACACTTCAAAGGGAATTACTCACCTGTGAAATAACCTCTGGAAACAAATTAGGTGTTATTCTTTAGATAATGGAACACTCATTTTAGTGATATGACTCGATATGGAAATAAATCTCCCATATTTTTGCTATGTGTCCGTAAACTTAGATTTCCAAACTTTTTTTTGAGGAGTTTATATATATACTTATCAAAGTAAATGTATTATTACATCCAGTGGACCAAAATAAAAGGCAAAGACGGATTGTTAAATAATTCATTTGAAAATCTTGTCATGTTCGTCATATATGGCATATCCCTCCCTCTTTTTAACCGCTTCCATAATACATTTTCATATACATCTTGCTGCGACTTGGAGATTCGTGTGTTTAATTCTATGACCTTTTGAAATAAATAAATTGCACAATTAGCTTCATTTGTTGTGTTTCGATGTTATTGGTTTTTCCAAAAAGATGTAGTCAAAATATGCGGTAGCTGCGCTGTTGTGGGTTGTGAGGCATAGCTTTAAAAGTGCAATCATAGTGGCAGGCGCGGATTCGAATTTAGGATTCGAAAAGGGGTGGAATCAGCAACAACATTCCAAAGTTTATTCCAGAGCTGATGTAAACAAATCCGATATTTTTTCCACTAAAGATCTAGCACTTAGACATAATAATAAGGTTTTGAAACCTTAGACTCACCCACTTTCCATTTTTTTTAGGGGGGGGGGGGCAGTCTCTGAGAAAATGTATGATTTGGTCACGAGGATGTGAGGGGGTTTGATTGCCCCCCCCCCTCCCCTAGGTTTTGTCTGGCACAATAGTCGCCAGAGTTTAGTGCACACACTGTGGTTATCCCACGAGTAACTATGAATACCCCTTTCTTTTGTGCGAAATACTCTTTGTAAGTAATGTAAGCAGATTATATTTCCTATATCTCTAAGCTGTAAGATCATACATTTGGGAAGACGTATTGGATGTATGTCAATTGAATACTGAAATATTCGGTAGCCAGAAGCTATTGTTCATTCATATTTCGGATATAATGACGTTTCGGCTCATTAAATTGCACGAGCCGCAAAAATAGAATTGATTAACGTTGTGTGCGTGGAATATGTTCCCAATTTGCCCCATTAACCTAAACAGCGCAGGGGGTCGGGAAGGAGCATTTACACGTTTTACATTGAAAAAGCAGATTCTATTTCTTATATTCCTGAGCTGAAGATCATACGTTTATTTAGAACATTTGGGAAGACGTATTGAACGTCTGTCTTATTATGTCAATGTAATACTGAGATATTCGGTAGCCAGAAGCTATTGTACATACATATTTCGGATATAATGACGTTTCGAATCATTAAAATTGCATGAGCCGCACAAATAGAATTGATTAACGATGTGTGCGTAGGATATGTTCTCAATTTGCCCCAGTTGTCTACACGGGGCAGGGTTCGGCCAGGGTCGTTATTCAAGCTTTACATTGTAAAATATGTTAGCTTTTCTGGCACTTGGAGCGTTTTGTCGCTAGTAAGATTAAACATGATAATGATAAGTGGTATGAGATACGATTCCCACTGCTAGAGATTAACACCTTATTCGAGCACTAGAAGCTCTTCAAATCAGGTAAAACAGTTATTCTTTGGGACTTAAAAACCAATGATTATTACCCTGTGACACTGTGCCTAAATACTAGTTGGACACTTAAAATTGGGCTGTCGCTAGTAAATGTGCTACACACTGAGATACATATTTTCAAATGTCTCTCATCAAATTAATCCATGTTTCATCATAATCGTTACAAAGTTTCAAGCTAAACAATGAGACATGTTAAAGAATTGCCAAAACCAGGACATGGATATTTAAAGGAAAAAAAAAACTAGAAAAATCCGCAGAATGAAAATCAAATCGTTGTGCTCCATGAAAACAAATGACTTAAAAAAAGATAAGATATTGCACCCCACCCCCGCAAATAAGGTGATCTATATGTTTCATTTATACTTATATTTGAACATGGTAAACGGGCAAAATTACATTATTATGTTTGTAATTGTTATCTACATAATTTTCGTATAATTACGCCTTAATTGATTCGTTAAGGGAATTCACATCTACTCAAGATTTCACAAAAACATATTTCATAAAGCTTCCTTTTCCACTAGATTTGTACAAAAAAAATTGCCAGGACGTTTAAATTTACCTTAGGGTTTCCGTGACCGAATTAGAAAAGTTTTGTCAAATATGGATTTTTCTTATTTGTGTGTGTGTGTGCGTGTGGGGGGGGGGGGGCAATGAAACGTACACATCAGTTTTGAGAGAAGTGGCGCTTCATATACGTACTTAATAATTAAAATTTTAATCTATTTTAGGCTTTATCAGTCGAAAATCGGGGGGGGGGGGGGGGGGTGTTTCATCAAGATTTATCGCAGCGACAAGGAGTCATTTTCCGATAGTTCCCATAGCAACTATCAGCGATAGTGCTTTTCATCCAAGCACCTCTCTACGACAAATCTTGATGAAACATCCCCCCCCCCCCCAGGAGTGATGTCGCTGGGACAATTATATTTTCTCTTCACCTTCGTATGTATTCAGAATTCAGCCAGTAAGAGCACGTACCTTCAAACTACAAATAAATGTTTTAACGTCCAGTGACAAACGATGAATATTCAATTGGCCCTTCGGCGGTAAACAAGAAAGTAGGTTTGTGTACAATCTTTGATCTAATTCCCGAGACTGGGGCGAAAAAAGACGAAAATTCTGCTTAGGTGGCTATAAACTTCTTTCTGGATGAAACCAATTTTGAACAATTTGAAAGGAAGTAAAAATGATTTTTTTTTTCTCAAAGGGTGAAGCAAAACTAGAGCAAAACAACTACATAAGAAAGTTAAGAAATCTGAATTACATTTACAAATTATAGGAAAAAATATATCGCTAGACTAGTTAGTAACGCCATTGATGGCATGGTCGCATTTCTAGTTATTTCTTATATTAGGATACGATAATTTCAAATTTTGTCAAATATGATTTAATTCGATATCTTAACCAGGATTTATTTCATGAAAAGTACGCTTTCACAATTGTCATTCTTACTAGTTTTGCTTCACCCTTTGAGAAAAAAAAATCTTCTTGAATTCCTTTTAAGATGGACCCCATGAAATGGGCAATCTATCCGATATTCATTTCATTCATCTTGCTTTCATGTTGTATATATTTGTTTTGTGTTTTTATTGAGTATCGGAAATAAAATCAATCAATCAACTGACCATTGTTTTTGTTTTGTCTTGTTTTTTTGTTTGTTTGGTTGTGAGACAAATTCGAAACTCTTTCAACATGTTCTAATGCAATCGTGTATATAAGATTGCTCTATATTACTAATTTTATCCTAATCTGGGCCCCGAAACATAAAGGTTTGCGATTAATTGCTAATCTGTTAGCGATTGATATCAATCGCAAGTCTATGGCAAATCATGTACTAAAGTTTGCAATCGATCGCAAAATCAAATAGCGATCAATCGCAAACCTTTATGTTACGGGGCCCTGGCATGATATTCGGACTCTATCTGGCATTATCAAAATGGATTTGTCAACACAAGCATGTAAGAGCCAAGGGCCAGTTGCACAAAACTTTCTCCTTGTTTAGACGTCTTAACGTTGTGTGCAACCTTAGTAACATATACGTATCAGCGTTTGTGTGCATGTTAAGAGGATGATCCGAGAATGTAAGACGTAACATAGAAGTAACATAGAAGAATAAACATAGGCGTATCAACGTAACATAGACGTATCAACGTTTGTGACTTTGTTAAGAGAATGATACAATAATTTAAGACGTCGCAGCAAGAAGAGGATGGCTAGGACCATTTCGTGCAACTGGACCTCAGAAAACCGAAACAGGAGTACGACGAAACGGAAGCGGCTCTACTTTGCTTTCGTACCCACTTTTAGACGTATAAATTATTTTGTTTCTATTAATGAACACTCCCGACAATATAAGATATATGATTACAATTTATCAATGAGCAACTTAATAGTGTTACTAAAAGCAGAGAGCACTAAGATGACTAAAGTACGTTATTTTGATATCATAGATTGATTTACGAGGAATTTCTCGCTTTGAAGAACGTAAATGATAAGATGCGACGCATGCGGTTTTCTTTAATGTGAAGTATCTCTTCATGTAAAGTGTGTATTATCCATTACCACTTGTGTGTATAAGTGGTATATTATTTTCGGTTCACTTTGAAATATAAACATTTTAATAAATCTTCTCTTTTAATTGAGAATAAGGTTTTTGACCCAAGACTTCCTGCCTCCCGCAAACATTATGCAAGTTATGCTGCTTGAAATTGAAACTTATGAAACCTACACTCAATGCCTGCTGCCGTTCACGGCCTTATTGGATAAGAAACTTTTGGAATGTCTTTAGTGTTCGGAGCAAATTAAAATAACAATAATAAAGCCATAATAACTGTCATGATATTCTGAAAGGGCAATCCAGCAATCTTCTCAATTGCAAATTATTTTTACACATGTAAATTGGTCAAATATGTTCTGATATCATATTATGTTATATTTATGTCTTTTTAATGATTGGAAATAAAGTACAATGCAATGCAATATTTAGACTTAGCAATATCATTTGATTTCTAACCCTGGGATAACACGTTTTATTGAAAAGATTATTAGATAAATGTCACCTACGCGACATTTCATAAAAGATGAAATAGCAATTAATCAAGATTTATACTTTTGCTACCGTTAGACGCAGCATTCCCTTCCAATTAATATTTCTTGAAATAACGCAATACTGCAATCATAAAAAACCGCAAGTTCCAATCGAGTGTAATTGGAGAATATATAATTAAACTTTGAAGGTTTTAAGCTCTTTGAAGACAAGAATCAGATGAATTTTCAATTGGGTGTATAATGACTCTTGATCTCAGTAGGCGTCTGAAATGTCTGAGCGCGAAACGAAAGCAGTGAGAATATCAAAATGAATCCATATAAGCACAAATTAAACTTAATAATAATAATAATATTAATATTGCGGAGTTATGTAGCGCCTTTTCGGTCAGTTTTGACTAGTCAAAGCGCTTCCGATATTATTACCCGGTCACTGGATGGCAATTCAAGCCTTAGCATCTAGGCAGCTCACATCATATCAGATAATGTGCTGCTGTCTCATACCGGTCCCCAAGCACACCTGGGTAGAGTGCAGCTTTGTGGACAAATTTCTTGCTGAAGGAAATTAACGCCATGGTTGGGATTTGAAACTTATACCTATAATGCTATATGTTATGTTTAGCTTATGTTGTAGAATGTAAAATCTTCTTTCATTGGGCTCGGTGGTTGAACGATGGACGCAAAAGTTTTGTTGAACCGGATGTATGAATGATTTATTTTCTGGTGTATAGCTCTTAGGGGGATGCCAGCCGAGTCGTCGGGCGCTCTATGGGTTCGCTACTCCAGCCCTCTCGTTTTCTCCTTTTGCGCGTGGTTTGCTTTTATGCACGGTATATATACCGTTGTATAGCTTTCAGTCTTTTCTCTTCATTTTTTATTCAGTGCATCCCGCTGCACGATAAAGGATGACCATCATGACCTCGTGATGCTAAAGGGGAACTACACTCAGACATTAAATTGTTATCATTAAATGAAGAAAAATAAGATGAACAAACTGTGAAAATTTGAGCAAAACTGGACAATCCATTCAAAAGTTATGAATTTTCAAAGTTTTGATTTACACCCCTCATGGGCTCCTTAAATTGGCAAATGTACAAGCACAAAATGGCTGCCAACATGGAGAACTCTCCATTCGCTTTGTACACAAAATTTCACATTTTCCTCTTTTTCCAGAAAAGTAAACACAATTTTGTTTCTTCGGTTAAATATATTATAGCCACATAAATTCTACAAGCATTCCAGAAAGAACGGTGTTGATTCCTCATTTGAAATATGATATTGATCCATTTTCAATAAATTTATATACAAAGTGAATGAGGAGTTCTCCATGTATGACATCACAGATTATGCTAATTAGCTTTACGCATGCCAATATAAGGATGCTCAGGATAGATGGAAATAATAACTTTGAAAATTCATAACTTTTGAACGGATTATCCAATTTTGCTCAAATTTTCACAGTTTGTTCATCTGATTTTTCTTCATTTACTGACCGTACATTATTGTCTGGGTGTAATTCCCATTTAACATTTTTGGAATATATATACTCTGCCTTGATTTTGTTTTTGTTTTGTTATTGTTATGTTATTTTTCTCCTGTGTATATATACTCATGTTGGATATTTGTAAATATTATGATTTGATTTGATTCTTTGAATAAAGACATAAATAATAAAAAAAAAAATCTTCTTTCATTTAAATATGTATAAATGGATATTATGTATTTCCTATTATACATGGCCCGCAGGTAGAACGGTTCTTTGATTCATGATAGGTCACCCTGTTCAAATCAAACGTAATGAAAAAATAAATAAAATTACATTTTGTTATCTTTGGCTAATTGGGACCAATTTTTTTACCTAATTAGAATGTTTCATATAGAGCAAATGATAAATATAATGTCTAAAGAGGATTATCTTCTCACATAATCTATTGGTTGTTGCGTGAACACCAATACGTCCGACTAACACTTTTAACGTACAAAATACGCAGGTCATACTCCTTGAGCGCAAGCCGAACGTCAGTCCATCGTGTGATTTGCGTAGATTGTGCGAGTTTTTACCTTCTAGAAAGGGCAGACGACGTGGGTTAGAAACACAAAAGTGTGAGTCGACCTTTATACTGAAAAAAAAACCCGGATGTCAAATAAGCAACCAATAGATGTGACTATTTTGCACAGACAGAGAGGTAATAAATATACACCAGGACATTATCATAGTGATGGTTAAGCTTACTACCGATTTGGAATACTTACGCCTTTCAAATCAACTTAAATTTAGAACTAGTGTTATTTGCAGGGAAAACGTTTTACAGTGTTGAATGTTCTGATACATATATTTTGTATTTTGAGTTATACTGCTAATAATTTGATGTCTCTTAATCTAGCTAAAAACAGGATGGAAAATAAGCACATCAAAATACAACAAAGAAGGAAATCATGTAAACGTTATAGAGTTCTCGTATAAGAAAAGAAAATGTGTGTATGTGATTGATAATTTTTGTTTCTTCATTATATTAACTAATTACCCAAATTGTAATTAAAAATTTTAATCTTATTTAGGATTCTTCAGTCGATGTATTCAATATTCAAGATCAGGTTTTTCTTCTGCTATTTAGTTTGAGACTGTATTTTTCAATATGTTTCAAATGGCTTTCATGCGATGCCTACACTATGAAATATATTTTGAGACAAAAATATGGGGGGGGGGGGGAGAGATTCAATCGAATTCAATGGTTACCGACACTTCACCAGGTCAAAAAAACTGTAATTTTCGGGGTAATACGACACCCAACTCATGTTTTGGGGCGACCTAATTTAACGTGATCGGACAGATCTAACATTTTAAGCCGCCTTCCCGAAGGTCGCTCAATAAAGCACTTACACCCAATGGCGAAAAATTGTCCAATCGGAAAGCTGGGACAGGAAACGGTGCCGATGTTTAATAGTCTACTGAAGGGGGACCTATGTACCATTTTCCAAACCTCTCTTTTAGAGCCGACTCATACCTTTGCGTTTTTAGCCTGCGTCATGCAGCCCAGCGTTTTTGAAAATTAAAAACGCTTTCGAGCGCACAATATACGCTGATCAAACGGCGGACTGAAATTCGGCTTGCGCTTAAGGAGCGTACGCCGAACGTCAGTTCACCGTATAACCTGCGTCTTTGTGTGTCGAAGGAGCATCTTTTACATGTTAAAAGCGCTTGGCTGACGCAGGCTAAAAACTTAAAGGCGTGAGTCGGCCTTGAACGAGAATTTTGGAAAAGGTTCCATTTGTATGAGCAGGGCCTTGCCGGCATCCGAAACAGGCGCGTGTCCGTAGACCGGCGGAGGGGCGCCCCTCTTGAAAGTGTGAAAGAGCGTACTGAAAAAAAGAAAGATGAAAATGGAGGCACGGAAGGCAAAGCCCCAGCCCTTGTAAATTGTTTCTGTCTTCCACTGAACTACGAGCTTCCGCGAGTTCAAAAGGGCTTCACTGCCAAGCCGAAACAAAACTTAAGAGTGAGTGGCTAATTTTGTATTTGAAACCCTTTCTAAGAACTAGCTTTAGACAATAAGGGGGTTTGTAAACTGATGAGAGAAATACAGATAGATAGATAGATAGCTAGATAGATAGATAGAGAGAGAGAGAGAGAGAGAGAGAGAGAGAGA
>BQKZ01000329.1:85165-120957 GCA_036244855.1 Temnopleurus reevesii
AATGTGGATGAATTTCTTGCTGAAGGAAATTAACGCCCTGGGTGGGACTCGAACCTACGACCCTCTAGTTGAAAGGCCTACCACAATATCAGTTAGAATCTGGTAGTTGAGTATTATTAAACAAAATGTTGTGTTGTGCATTTAAACTGGGGAGTTATGAAAGAAAAACGAGCAATCACAAACGTTGAATTCTCGACACTTCAAATTGATGATCAAAGTTTCACAATTTCTACTTCAAGGTCGACTCCCAGCTTTTGCGTTTTTAGCCTGCGTCAGTCAAGCGTTTTGAGCGCACAGTATACGCGGATCAGACATTGGAATGAAAAAGCACTCAACATGCTAAAGGAGTGCACATCGAGCGTCAGCCCCCGTGTGACCTGCACATTCGTGCGGCCAGCGAGCGTTAAGAATTTTCAAAAACGCTGAGCCGACGCAGGCTAAAAAACATATGTACGGTACATGTTTACTTGCTTATATGCTGTAAAGCGTATAGAAGTAGTGCATTAGGCGCTATAGAAATAATACTATTTTTGTTATTATTACAATCGCCATGATCGCAAAGATGTGAAAAAGCCTTTAAATGGGGACAAGGGAGAAGATCCCGGATGGATATCCAATACGCAATGGAAAATCAGTATTCACTGAGTAGAAAACCATGACAACATATTCAACGCGAGTGTCACTTAGCAGGAAAACCGAAAATAAATGCTTGGCGAAATCCATCTTCTTTTACAACAATATTTTTCAGACGACATATCAGTCCTATGCAGAATTCATCGGCCAAAAACGCTCCTCGAGAGCACAGAATACGCGGATCAGACGGTGGACTGACGTTCGGCTAGCGCGCCATGAGCGTGCCCCGAGCGTCAGCCCATCGTAGGAGCTGTATATGTGCGCGTCCAGCAAGTGTTAGTAATTAAAAAAAAAAAAAAAAAAACGCTGGGCAAACGCAGAATAGATACGCAAAGGTGCGAGTCGGCCTTTAAATGGTAACAATGGAGGAGATCCCGCATGGATATCCAATGCGCGATGGAAAGTCAGTATTCCATGATTAGAATTCTATGACAACATATTAAACGTGAGTGTCGCTTAGCAGGAAAACCGAAAATAAAAGCTTGGCGAAATTCATCTTCTTTTACAACAATATTTTTTCGACGACATATCAGCTCCATATTTGCATGTGGTTTTCAGCTAAATCAACGTTAAACCGTTCTTCTATTGTTGTAATGAGAGATAGAAATACGAGACGTTTCTGCTTTTAAACAAATTTTTCTGTGAAACCAGAATAATATAAATATATATATAGGACAAAGGAATCATAATTCTACCAGAGTTACATTTCGTTTTTGGAATAATGTTTTTCTTGAGCAATGTAGCACCCCCCACCCCACAATAGAATAAAAGATCTTTGAATGTCCTCCTTCAACGGATCTTCTAAAAAAGTCTGAATTTATCTTCTTTTTTCCTGTCACCAATATTGAAATATCATAGTGGCATTATTGATAAACAGGTGAACTGTGGCTTAAAAATATATATTTCAAATGCGCTTAACACGATATAAACTATTTCCGAAAAGTTAAGTGGGCCACAGATAGTAGAACCGTACGCCACGTGTTCAACAATAATTTTGTATTGTAGACTTTTATTTCCTTTTTCTCTTTTTCTGTTTCTGATCCCCAAGGGAGACCAGCTGCACTTATTTGCAGTGCAGCTGATATTGGGCTGTCCAGCCGTCTTTCTTTGCTCTCTTCTTTTAACTTCTTTTATTCATATATATGTTATAATTTTGCCGCTTGCCATGCTTTTTAATCGAGTAATTCTTGTAATTTTTCTCCTGATGTATATATAATCTTTACTTTCTTTTGTATTTTGTGTATATTTTCATTTTTTGGTATTTGTTATGTTATCTTTTTATGACGGAAATAACCCAAACAAACAAACAAACAAATTGTGCGGACACAACAACCGCAAGTCAGTCCCGGTTTCAATAGCATTACACTTGCAGGAGCATTGAATTTGCGTTCAACTTATTTTTTGAAAATAGATTTACATCGTATTTGGCCTTCCATCCCCGTTCATTTTATGAATTGTTTGAGTTTTAAACATGAACAAAAAGTAAAAAAAAAAGAAAAAAAAAATTCTCACCGACCGGTGATTCTTTAAAGATTATTATAGCATCGGAGGGAATACAACATTTTATTATTTACGTGTATTGTCGATCTACGGTAGATGTAAACTTACCATGTAAACTGAAAGGACAATAAATAGTACCCCAAAAATGGTGGCAAAACTTTAATGGCGATGCCATTAATTTAGGTTTCTTAGTCAGTCATTTTACGTTTCGGTCATTTAATGTTGCGCAGAATGTAATGGATGGGTACTGTGGGAAAATACAATAATCGAATCTTTAAAATCGTCAAATTAGACGTGCATTGAATACGATTAAATATTTAAAATTTATTAAAGGTCAAGATTGATATCTTGATTTCAATCTTGTGTCTGTGAAACTTCGATCGGTCGAAAATGGATAACCATTTTATTTTTGTTTCAACAAGTTAGAATGAGTGGGTGCCCTGATGTAGTGATTCTGTCAATCGCCTTTAAAGCAAAGGGTTGTAGGTTCGAATCTCTTCCATAACGTCAATTTAATTGAGCAAACAATAATCCGCACTGTTTTGCACTCAACCCTGGTGTCAGGAAAGAAATTTATTTTCTTTACTCTTTTAAATGCAAGAAGTTTAAGGTTTAGAATTACAGGTGGATTGGTTGGCAACCATTATTGTTCCCTTTTTATGTTAGGTGAATGCGTTGCTTGCCAACCAGATCGATAGAACTTTGAATTGGACAAATGCTTGTTGTTATTTGCAGGGGTTCTTTTGTATTGGTCAAAGGGTCACGTAGGGCAAGGGCTTTTCATTAGTAGAAACTGATTTGTATTGTTTCCAGCCCTTGCGAGTTTCTTTTATCCAGTCTATAGAGGCAGTGTCCTATTAAAACAGGTGGATGCTATGGTCTTTAAAGTTTTGTCTTTTTATGAAAGTTTCAAAACTATTTTAGCTTTTCAGGAAAGGGGATCAAGTATGTATATCAGACTCTTGACCATACATTTTGGTATCCAAGGAGATGGATTTATAATGAGACATTTTGCCCAGGCACTTTTGTTGTCTAAGTCTAAAGGATTTTTGGGCGGGTTCCGGTGAATGTTACAGCTCTTTTGAAAGGGGGTATATTTTTAGCAAAGCAAATATTTTTGTTTTTAGAATCTACAGGAAACCTTTTCAGATTAGGGCGTTGACTGTTTTTAAGCCAATTGTGATTTTAAGATAGCATAGATTCTTTTAGAGTAAATTTGTTAGGTAGAGTTCTCTATAAATACGGATGTGATTTGCTGCATCGGGGAGAACCACCGATAGCAGCCAAAGGAGACGGAGCTACGTCACGCGAAAGCCAAGTCGGCATTTAGCCGAACCCAGCCGAGCCCAAACCAGGACGTCGAGCCAGGTCGAGCCAATTCGAGTCAAGTCGAGTCAAGTCAAGCCCAGCCGAGCCTAGCCGAGCCCAGCCGAGCCCAGCCGCACCAAGGGAGATGTCGAAGCCAAGCCAGGAGGGACGTTCAAGCCAAGCCAAGACGGATATCCAGCCAAGCCAAGACTGATGCCCAGCCCAGTCAAGACTGTCGGCGCGATGACTTCGTTCTCACCTCTAATGATTTAAGTTAAGTTGAATTTCTGTTATATACCCTGTGATTATCGATACCTGAAAACAACACTGGTTTTTTGTATCTTGATTATTATTAAACCAAGACTTACACGTTATAAACATTGTTTCCTTCATTTTCATTCTGAGTTGGTAGCAGGATTAAACAATAAAAAAAAAGTCGCATCTGCAACGTGACACCTGGTTACATGAATGGGTACATGGCAGGAAGTTTTATTCCTTGCACTTGACTACTCCGTGCCGGCATAAAGCTAGGGTAATAACATTGCAAAGCGCTTTGAGCACTCGGCAGAGTGGATACGTCCGCTGCATCTATTGCATCTATTATTATCGATCAAACGACACGTCCTTTTATGTTCTTTATGAGTATACATTTGAAATGTATCTGACCACGCGATGGAACAATCCTCAAATAATGGCAAATTCCAATCATTTGCTAACAATTTCAACCGAGGAAACAAAATCTCCCATGGTCATCCATCAAATGAGCATTAAAGAACTAATGTTGAGCATCATGTATCGAATTCCCTCTGACCGAGCCGAAATTCCTTGTGAATAAATCATCGGATTTCATTTTAAACGACGCCTTTGAATAGCCGAAAACTGAAGTGAAATTCCCAAAGCATTGGAGAGATTCCTTGTCAGAAAGAGGGAAATTGAGGGAACGAAAGTATCGGCTTTCAAGAAGTATCCCTAATCGTCAACGATGCACATTACACAAACACACGCACACACGCACACACACACTCACAAACACATGCAAAAACGCGTATACACGCATGCACGCACACACCTACACACAAATATACATACACCTATACGAATACCCAAACACATACACATATACACACAATCCATAAATAATAGAGATCTCCGACACAAATAAAATTCAAATCTTATGACTGATTGTTTAGTTTCACTAAGTTGATTATGAATATCATTTTAACCGACGTCTTTGAGCAGCCGAAAGCTGATTCCGTGACAGAAGAATTGCCCAGAGCTCTGGAGAGATTCCTGACTAGGAAGAGGGAAATTGAAGCCGAATAGCTATTTGAGGGGACAAAAGTGTCGGCTTTCAAGAAGTATCCATCCCTAAACGTCAACGATGCACATTACACAAACACATACACTTACAAACATACACAAATTACATATACACGCATAAACGCATACACATTACAGCCAGTACACTTGCAAGGATTCACAAACACACTCATACATATACCTACACCCACCAACACACACATACATATACATACACACATGCCCCAAAACGTGCACACACAAACACACACCACTGGAACTAGCTGTCCCACCAGAAATCACAGCATTTCAAAATTCAATGTGCTAAAAATAACGAGATGCGAGTTTAGTATAACAAATATTATTGATTGATTCTTTTGTATAAACACATTGACTACAGTCATTTTTGACACAGATAAAGTAAATATAAACTCCTCAAAAAAAGTTTGGAAATCTAAGTTTACGAGCACATAGCACAAATATGGGAAATTCATTTTCATATCGAGCAATATCACTGAAAAGAGTGATTTACTACCTAAGGAAAGACATGTCATTTATTTACAGGTGTTATTTCACGGCTAGGAAATTCCTTATGATATCAACGAAGGTATGAAAGTAAAAACATCAAAATTTGTAATTGACTTACTGTAGGGTCACCATTGAAATGTGGTTCTGAATGAATAAAATTGAAGCAGGAGCAAAACGAAACGATTACTTAAAGAGTGAAATAATGAATAAATTATCTTTTTTCAGGTAACATTTTAGATTGTTGCCAGTCATTGTAATAAGCATCTTTACATGTTGATGAGCATTGATTATTCGTTATTGTATTCATCGATCTATCCATTCACAGGCATGTATCCATTTAAAATCCATAGTTTAACAACGTCACTACAATAGATCGATTATTGATTTGCAGCTTTTGTGTCCATACTTTTTTATATTTCAAAGGAAATTACACATCTGTGACATAACCTCTGTAAATAACTGAGGTGTCATTCTTTAGATAATAAAACACATTTTTTTCAGTGATATGACTCAATATGAAAATATATTTCCCATATTTTTGCTTATGAGTCCGTAAACTTGGATTTCCAAACTTTTTTGAGGAGTTTATATGATTGATTTTCAGTCAGATATCTACTCTCATTACAGAGCTTAGAAATGTAACATAGATACAAGATTTCGTTTACAGTAGCATCCGTGTATCCACAAATAGAGCCTGAAAACTACTTTATAAACAAGCAAATGTTCCATATCTTTATTTTCTATCTGCATTAAAGGTAGAAAACTACATTTGCACACATTACGGTTATACTTACAACTAGTTGTGTACCTCAGATATGCCAAAATAATAACCTCTATGAAGTATTTTGGTCGAATGTAGTCCAGAATATTTCATTCAAATAAAAATATATTCTATCATAATTCATCTTGACACCAACAGTATCGCGATACTCCTAGCGTATTACGGTACCACACACACAGACGAAACAAAAGAGCACGTACAGTGCACACTTCAACACTGCCACACCATGCGAAATACGCACTGAGCGAAACTCTTGAGCTATTGGTCAACGAGGGGTTAACGGCTGTTTTGAATTTTGAACGCGCGGTCCATTAGTTCCAGGCCCGAATAGAAGAATTAGTATTGGAATAACTATAAATGCGCCTATCATGACCAATCTTTGTGCTTAATTGATTGGTGATAAGTTCTAATATTTTGTACTCTTCAACATAGCACAAAAATCTTGGAAAATCAAATTATTGGCTGCAAAAGAAGTATTCTACCTTTAAAGGAAAAACTTAAAGGAAGGAAATATACGAATACAACATCCATGAAATTGAGAATATAGGATATAGGATTGAATCTACAGCCCGCATGCATGTATAACCAATAATCACGTGAGAATTACTTTATGAAAAACATATGAATGTACCATATCTTCATTATTTATCTGCTTTGAATAAAAATCCTTAAAGAAGAAAATATAAACGCGCACAACATCCATGAAATTGAGACCAGATGTAAAATGCGGAAGGAAATTGTTCGCCATTGAGACGACAAAATCAAAGACATGTTATACACTGTTATAGATTTACCTTCACAGCCATCACTGCTGGTAACAAATACGTCACAGACAGCCTCATTAAAGGAGACAGGTAAGTGAATTTCCATACATCCGGAGGGACATCCTGAATTGTCTCTAACTAAACGATTCTCTCGGTTGCCGATCACCAGTATTGATCGGTACCTTTAATTCGATAGTATCGATTGATTGCCCCGGGTGGATGTAGGCATATCAAGGGTACGTTCGCATTGATACGAGTGGATTTTCGAAATTGGTAGACGGATGCCTGTAGATGTGAGAAAACGAGTGCGCATCTGATGTGCGCATCAAATGACAGGTGCGCATCTGATATGCGCATCATTTCATGTGCAAATCAGATGCGCACTCGTTTTTCCACCGTCCACAATCCTCCATCTATCAATTTCGAAAGCTCTCTAATGTGAGATAGAGGAAGGTTAAAACAAAATGATATTTGTGACGCACATACATCAAAGCAACATGCGTAGCTGTATTTTGGTATTACTTGATGGTCCTTTTAGCAATGGCAAACAATAATCTTAAGATCTTTCACTTATTTTTTTTTTTTTTTTGGGGGGGGGGTGCACAAATTAATGAGTTTAATTCGATTCCACCACATTAGTATCCATGGAAACTTTGAAATACTTCTATTAAGTTAGAGTTTAACATTATTCACAATGCAAATTGGAATTGAACCGGACGAGACGAGGTATGTATATCATCGGTCTGCATGTGAACGATGATAACACCGAAAGTCAATGTCACCGTTTAAAATGAAATCAGGGGGATGTTTCATCAAGATTTGTCACAGCGACAAGGAGTCATTTTTCCAACAGTTCCCAAAGCAACTGTCAGCGATAGTGCTTTTCATCCAATCACAATCAAGGAATTTTTCAGCGCTGACTAATTGTCTCTGCGACAAATCTTGATGAAACACCCCCCCCCCCCCGATGATTTTATTCATAAGGATCATAGGGGTAAAAGAACTGCCTTGATGCCAAAATGATACTTGCCTTTAACGAATTTTACATTTTATACCAGCGCATAAATTATATCTCCTCTCATTTGAAAATTGATGGAAGCAGTTGTAAAATTGTGTTCGAAAAGTATACGGTTATCAAATAATTTTAAAACTATTACAACAAAAGCAATGAATAATTTGAACACTTGATTTCCCACATTGTACATAGGTTGGATATTGGCTTATGAAAAATGGAATGATGAAATCGGTATTTCGCATGAAAAGAGTAGGGAAAATTGTATAATCATTCATCAACTCCACCACAGAACCATATAAATGGGTACAAGAGGGTCACTGTGCAAAGATTGGTAATCTCTGATAGTACAATAATTTGGCATGCTCTTCAACAAAGAAATTCGTATAATATTTCAAATTTACTAAAACATTTTAATCAGATTAGCTGAAGCATTAAAATTTATATTTTTACGACATCAAATTCTAATAGGGAAACATTTTTATTTCTAAATTATTTCTTCTTTCTTCTTATTTCTTCTGTTATTTTAGGGATGTTATCGGAATCATATTTATTTACATTCTGTCCCACAACCTTGATACAGTGTTTATTTAGACAAACATTGTTATTACGCCTTTCTCTTCTGTTAAAATTCAATATCGAATTGCGTTTTTTTAACGGCTTCGAATTGCTAGGCGTGTTCAATGTCCTATACACCAACATGACCAATACCTGCAACTTAAAATGCTTGCTGTCAAGTGTTCAATACACCAGATGCTCTATCTTGACATCGATATTCAATATTATGATAATGCCAAATTTCTCTTATTCTTCTCATTGCTCTTCTTCTCTCTTACCATTTATATCTCTCAAACAGTTTTTTTTTCCTTTAACCATCTCGTATTATCCTTAAATTGTTTGTGTTCTTCAAATGATAATATGTACAATTTTTTTTTCTTTATTCTTCTTTAAAGAGATAATTTTGTTTCACTTTGTTTGTTGTAAAGGCGATCCCAACACAAGCTGTGCTTCCAGGGTACTCGCCTTCTTTATTTTTTTCACTTGTCATGTTATTTTGTATTGAATTGAATTGAATTGAATTTATTCACCAACAATAAAGCACATATGTACAATTTATGAAATAGTACATGCATATCTTTACATTGTGACTCATACAATTATAGCTGGTAAATGGGGCCAGAAAATAGCACAAGTGCTAGTCGAGCCTAGCCCCTTTATAAACAAGTTTAAAGTACTTTTGCAATAACTTACATGTATATGAATTTCATCATGAACTTAAAATCAAAGAGTATATCACTATACCTTTAAATTGATATAATACATTATATTTCTTTATTGAAAAGATGCTCCTTTAATGATTTTCTAACACTGATCCTGGTTGATTTCGACTTAATGTCAGGTGGTAATTTGTTCCATAGATCACTCCCCAAGAAAGAGAGAGAGAATTGTCCTTGAGTAGTCCTAAACTTTGGTAAATGTACCTGTCTACCAACCTTTTGTCTCGTTGAGTAGTTATGCTGTATTACAATGCAATAATCTATTAAAGAGTGTGGTAAATTGTTATTATTCAAGTCATACATAAATGTTGCAACACATAAATAATGAATATCATAGACATTGTGGATCTTCAGATCTTGAAATAATGGGCGAGTATGAGCTCGCCAGTGACTAAATGTAATGGCACGAACTGCCATTTTCTGACTGTGGAGTATACAATTCAAGCTAGTCTTGTATGTACTCCCCCACACTTCAATTCCGTAGGTAATATGTGGCTCTATAAAAGCCTTATACAGTAAGACCAATGTATATTTTGGTACAAAATGCCGCAGGCGGAATAAAATCCCAATTCTTTTTCGTATACATGAGTTAACAGTTCTAATATGATTGTGCCAAGACAAATGTTTATCAATAGTTATACCTACAAATGTTGCTTCATCAACCTTATCAATTACATCTCCACCTATTCTTAATTCACCGTTTAGCTTAACTTTCTTTCTTTTGCTACTAATCAACATATATTTTGTCTTTAAAGAGTTGATAGTAAGCTTATTAGCAATGCACCACTCTTGTATTTTCTCTATATTGACATTTATCTCATCAGCATCAATCTCTGTTTGATTTTCCCTAAATGTATGAAACAAATTTGAGTCGTCTGCAAATAATCTAAAATTGAAAAATTCTGAAACTGATGGTAAGTCATTGATATAAATAAGAAAAAGTGATGGCCCTAAAACTGATCCCTGAGGAACACCACACTTAATTTTCAATTTTCCAGAGATTACTTCTCCATATTGTACATACTGATACCTTCCTTTTAAATAGTTCTCAAACCATTTTAATGGGAGACCCCGAACACCGTAGTGTGAAAGTTTATGCATTAAAATCTTATGATCTATAGTATCAAAAGCTTTTTTGAAGTCAATAAAAACCCCAAGTGTAGCTTTACCTTCATCTATTGATTTCAAAATGGTATTAGACAAATTTATCAGTGATAATTTTGTACTATATTTTTTCCTGAATCCATATTGATGAGAGTAAAATGTATTGTTTAGTTCTAGGAACTCTATCAGCCGACCATTTGTTATTTTTTCAAGAATTTTACCCAGCACTGGTAGAACAGAAATTGGTCTGTAATTGCCTGGTTCATCTTTAGGTCCCTTTTTGTGGATAGGTGAAACTTTTGCTATTTTCATTCCATCTGGCACTACTCCACACTCCAAGGACAAATTAAAAATATATGCAAGGGCACGTGAAATGTAAGCAGCACCATCTCTCAATAATCGCCCAGGTATATTGTCATAACCACAAGCTTTTTTTGCATCCTGATTTATCAGTTGATTATAAACTTCAGCTTCGGTTACAGGCTTCCAATAAAAAGAGTTAACATTTTTGTCTCCTAAGTATGGTGCATAAGACGTACATGTACTTCTATTTGGCAAAGTCTCTGCTAAATTTGGGCCAATATTGACAAAAAAGTTATTAAATTCATTTACAATATCATTTGTAGAAGTAATGATCATGTTTCTTCCATCTACCTTTTTGACAAGCCTGTCAACTTCAGCACTTTGAGACTTATTCTTATTGACAAGTAATTCATTAATGATATTCCATGTCTTGCTTGTATTACCACGGTTTTCTTCTAGTAGACTGCTGTAATATGCTCTTTTCGCATTCTTTAACACAGTAGTCAGAACATTTCTATATTTCTTAAATTTTGTCAATACGTTTTCATCATGGTTTGACCGCAGGACATTTGCATATAGCTTTTGCTTCTTTCTTATTGATTTCATAATCCCTTTTGTCAACCAAGGTTTCCTTTTTACATCCTTTCGTCCTCCAATTTGTTTAGTTATTAGCGGTGCATGTTTATTACATACATTATAAAATAAATCACAAAAGGTAGAGTATGCAGCATTCACATCATGACAATCAAATACCTCCTCCCAGTTCACAATAGAAAGACTTTGCGTAAATTGTTCAATAGAATATTTACCATAGTATCGATAGGTGATATTTCTTTTATTCAAACATTTTTTTGCTATATCCTTGAAGATTGCAAACACAGCATAATGATCTGTGATGGCTGTTTTGATAACCCCTGAGTGGCATTCAACCAAATCAATATTCGTGTAAATATGATCCAACAAAGTGGATGAATTTTTGGCCACTCTAGTTGGTGACTTGATAATCTGCCCGAGCCCAACACATTGTAAAGATGAAGTGAAATCATCCACTATTTCTTCATTGCTTAATGTATTCACATTAAAATCACCCATGAGTATACATTTATGTTTGTCCATTTTAAGTTGTTCCAGTTTATCCAGTAAGCTGTCCCTGAACTCTATAACACTTGTATTAGGTTTTCTGTACAGAATACCCACAATTATTGTAAGTGTAGTACTAATATTAATTTTTAACCAAATTGATTCTGCATGGGATACATCAAGTAATAGGCGAGTGTACTTGAGATCTGACTTGATATAAGCTCCAACCCCACCTCCTCTTAAATCATCTTTTCTACAGTCCACTTCAAGTGTATAGCCTTGTAATCCTAAAACAGAATTGCATGTGTTTGCTACATTCCAGACTTCCGACAAACCAATAATATCAAACTTAGTATTAATACAATCTTCGTACAACTCTTGAAGACCTTCAAAATTTTTTACCAAGGATCGAATGTTGATATGAGTAAGTTTAAAAGAACCAGATACATCAAAATTAAGAAAGTTATCAAAATCACTAGGAAACAATTCATAAGACAAAATTTCTTTGTTCATTGATAGTCCGTATGGTTTCTTCTTGCCCTGAGACAGGCTCAAGTGTTCTTACTCCATGTAATGCAGCTTGAATCTCTGATAGTCTATTGTGTTCAGACCAATGTCAAACAGGTCATCGGGAGACATGATTTTCTTGAAGGTGTCATCCTCTAGTTTGCAAACAATAGTACCATTTTGGGTTGACACTCTTTGTACATTTGCGCAAGCTTTTGCAGCCTTGAGGACAGCATATCTCATGGGTGTCAAGTCTTCATTGATGTATACTCCTTCCAGAGTATTTTTTAGCTTGAAGCGGCCGGCATATATTGCATCCCGCTTCCTCCTGAGAGAAAACCGTGCCACTATCTGACGTGACTTTCCCTCTGATTTCTTTCCCAATCGATAGCATTCACTAATGTCGTCCTTTGTTATTTCCACTCCTGCTTTATTTGCCACTCTCACCACCTTTCCATTGATTATGTATATGAAAAAGGAAAAGGATAAATTCAATTCAATTAAAAAAGAAATCCCGTATGCGGTTGTGCTACTAAAATAGCTTCTGTCTTCATTTTCAGACTCTTTTTTTTCTTATATCAATAAAATCATGCAGAGTCTGTATAGCCCTCTCCATTTGGTGTGTAATTAACTAAAACGATCTGTTCTGAATAGAAAAGTAAATGAAGAAGTAGAAGAATATAACAAGAAACAATTGCATAATTTACTAAACAAAAAAATAAATACATAAATACATGAATAAAAGACGATCTCAATAGTTAGCTCACAAACAAGTGGCATTAATAACGATATGTTTCCCTTCAATAAGAGTCGGCACTTATATATACTTTGTCAACGATCCAGGGAGGTGTTTCACCAAGTCGTTCTTAAAGTTACGCACAACTTAACGTTTGACTGGTACCAATTCTTGCGCTGAATGCGCGCACTATTATGAATTATTACGCATAAGAAGAGGTACCAGTCGAACGTAAAGTCGTGCGTAAAGTCTTTCTTATCTTGGTGAAACACCTCACTGGTACTTAAGTCAATGAATGCTTAAGAAACAGTATTTATTGGAATTAGTTCATCGTCCTTCTCATTGAGTATGAAGAAATAATGAGAATTTCAATTATTGAACACTTTATTGCTCTTTCATCTACACACTTTAGTGCATTTTAATATGAATGCTTTTAGTGCTTCTAAGTAGATTAAATGTTTAACGATATACGTAAGTCGATGCTTGTTTCAACAAAATCTAAATATTCACACTGTTTTTATACAGGTGGTATTTCTCTAATATGATATTAAATCAGGTATTGACAAATTCTGGGTGATACTTAACTTATAATTAATGTCTGTCTAGCGCTTATGACGCACCGTGAACGCATTTAACCAGGGAAAAAGATACTTGATTAACGATGTATGCGTTTGTCCAGCGCCTGACGTGAGCACGCATTCGATTCAAGTATGCCTCATTCTGCGTTAACGGAACGTCATGACGTTGAGCACTCTTTAACGAGGATGCGTATCTTCTTACTGTTACGGTTTTTGTTAGTCCATAGAGGAATATTCTTGAATATTTTACTCACAACTTATGGATACCGTATATGATACAACGCCGTGGTGTAGTGGTCATGACTCTCGCCTTTCAACTAGAGGGTCGTAGGTTCGAGTCCCACCCAGGGCGTTAATTTCCTTCAGCAAGAAATTCATCCACTTTGTGCTGCACTCAACCCAGGTGAGGTGAATGGCTACCTGGTAGGAATACTTATACCTTGAAACGCCAATTGCGCTGCATGGTGGCTAAAGCCGGGGTAATAATGCTGCAATTGTAGAGCGCTTAGGGAATTCTCATGAAGAGTTGATAAGCGCTATATAAAAGCCGTTCATTATTATACAATTATGAATGTAAAACTGAGCTTTTGGATTTTCTTAAGATAATAACATCATTATAACAATAAATCTCTTAGCGCTTAACAAGTATTTTACACAAGTTGCAATAATAGAAAAATGAATATACTGACTTTAGATACTCTTAAAAACTGTTACTATAGAAAATAAGTATGAGTATATATAGCAGCCAAGTATAGACACGTTATCACTATAAATTACAATCATATTACAATACACTCGATTTATCTCGCTAAAATCCCAATGGATCAAATTAATTGATCAACAGATATGATTCCATGGTTACATAACAATTATCACAGAAATGTGCCGTATAAGCAAAAGACCCTTCATATGTTATTTCCTGTTTGAAGTTATCAATAAAATCATAATAATTCATACATGGCGAAGAATTGGATGGAGTAAAATTCTAATCGTTCCCCAAAGGTTACGCAATTGATGTATTTTAATGACATATGATAAGAATTCTCCAATCTATAAGCAATATCTATGATTTTGTTTATTGAACGATATGTTTTGAGGTGTCGATGTGAGCTTGAATTGCATAAACACTGTCTGAGGTTCATTAAAACGAGCTTAACGAACCGAAGTATAACCCACGTGTCTGCACCAGTAATCCAGTTGAGGACTGTGTGTTCTGATAGTACCCACATCTGCATGTTATATTCCACTGATCACAGAGTGAGTGCATATCATAGCACTCAACCACAGAACCCACTCCACCAATTATATCCCCATTAACTCGCGAGTTAAAAATGAAAATTGAAAAATTCATCAAAAATAAGTATGTTTAATGAGAGCACTCAGATTGGAAACTACAATAGATCACCTTATTTTGTCAAATTTTAGATACTTTTGAATAAGGCTCTTTCAGTTCATTCTCTCGCTAACAGGTCTGAGGCTTAGATTACCAGTGTATTTGCTCCAAACACCGTGGGAGATGAGGGTTTTCATGAGGGTGATAAAGCTCCCCTAAAATCCTACTGAAACCAAATCTCGAGATCCTATGGAGCTTGTCAGAACAACCAATAGTTCTTCTTTGTATACATGTGAAAAAAAGACAATATATGCACAATTGATTTTATATCATTTTGTTTAAGTAATTAACAAATCTTTGGAACGGAGTAACATGTCAAAAGAAAGTTGTCACCTGACACAATTAGTGGCGTGCGGCCCACAGAGTGGTAAGCATGATCAGAGGGATATGTAAGGACTATGTGGTTGAGTGCTATACATTCACTGTGTGTTCGGTGTAAGAGAATATGCAGAGGTAGGTGCTATCAGAACACATATTCCTCAACTGGAATACTGCATCTGCCGTCTATATTTCAAAATCCAGCTATCACAGGTAAGTTGACAATTTGATCGTCGTGGGCGTTCATTGTCTTCATCTTTTAA
This sequence comes from Temnopleurus reevesii, assembly GCA_036244855.1. Lineage (NCBI taxonomy): Eukaryota > Metazoa > Echinodermata > Echinoidea > Temnopleuroida > Temnopleuridae > Temnopleurus > Temnopleurus reevesii. The sequence goes on from BQKZ01000329.1 coordinate 100,550, forward strand.
ACGTATCAATCAGTTTCACTACATTGTGAGCTGCAGTAAAATGTTGCAATCATGCAATTTTTAAATAGAAAATAAGAGCATGCTAAAAGCTTAATAAGGTAAAATTGATCAAGAAATGTCTCAATTATCGCGAAACAAAAATGACGCCGTACGTCGTCTTCTTCAACAGCATATTGCCTAATGTATAACATGAATGCGAATTCACACTCCACGCAAATTGTCACCGGAAGCTCCGTTCACCTTGCCCAGTGTCCCCTGGCGGTCAATCTATCTAAATCACGCTATGTGCTGTCGTCTTCTCCAACAACATATCGCCCCACGTGCAGCATGAATGCAAATTCACACTCCACACACAATGTCACCGGAAGCTCCATTCACCTTGCCATATCATCTGGCGTTCAATCCATCTAAAATCCAACTAAAAAAAAAAAGCGAGAATGCCAGCGAAAATCTTCACCTAAAATCATACACAGTAATGTGTATGCATGTAAAGCAATTTGTGAATACATTAGCTCGTTTCATGGCTATTTCTGCACGCTGAACATTACTAATCTTTACCTATTGTGAAGAAAGAGCAAACATCTAATTGAATGTGTGAGGGAATGTGACAACCAAGTGAAAATCGTCAGACATTGATAAATTGACCTGCTGGTCATATAAAATACTGGTAATTAAGAAAGTGTTGAACTGACACTCTATATTAGTGCCGTTTTCAGTACTTTTTTTTTTTGGGGGGGGGGGCGGGCGGGCGATTCTAAATATTAAGGCTGACTTACAACGTTGCTTTAGTATATAATATATATAATAATATATGCAATTTATATAGCGCACGTATCCACTCTCATTGCTGAGTGCTCAATATTTACGAAACTCTGGGAACGAACGTATACAAAGGAACAACGATAAGCTAACGAGTAAAATTGCGATGGACGAACGTCTTCAATGTTAGCCAAGCGCATTCTATCCGAATTGATGTGCTTATGGAGCTTCGTGAAAGTTGTGTGGATCTACAATAGTACCATTTACTGTTCACTTGGAAATCACTCCTTACAAAAAGCAAAACATTAGCTTCTCCCCTAGCCCTCTTATGAAGTGAAACAGAACCCGTTGTTTGCACTGTGCGCTGAACAATCCGCTTGACTTGATACGCCTCTTCCACGGGTATTTACACGCCCCCGAGAGCCTCTTGTCTGCCGAGCGGAGCGGGGTGATAGGACCTCGGGTTCCGCTAGCGACTACCGTTTCCGCTCACCGCGGGCATCGAAAAGGAAAATAAAGACCACTTTGCTAAAAAGGATGCCGCGACTTGCATTTCGTTCATTCTCAAATCCCTAGATACATTTCTAGTGAGTGCCTACTCTGAACGCAGGAAAACGTCGGTATCATTTCATATTATTTTCGTAAATGTTAATATGTTACAGACCTAGATAAAAACATTAGATATTTTAAGGTTTTATGTTCGTCATGATACGCACGTGCAATGAAAAGGAACTGCCTTCTCAGAAATGAAATTATACTATTTTGTAAGATGTTAAATCTTTATAAGACCTACTTCGCTTATTTCCCTCTCTCATACTGTTGATGTGTGTTGCTTTTCAACTCTTATAATATAATCATAAATATAGAACACGTTCTTAATAAGTAACTTATGCATGTTTCCGATTCTCTCTGATAAATAAGGTAAATGAGTTCCACCTTTTCTTGCCAAATAAGAGCCAAAGGAATTTGATTTTAAAATCCCTCCAATTAGGAAAGCAACAGGGAATTGCATCAATCTATGGAAAAGTGTCTTCATTTTTTCATATTTACTGCGTAGAGGTTGAAACGAGTGAATGATGTTGGCATAGTAATAACCTGCAATTGTGGAAATTATCAGGGGAGGTAGGCAGGTAGGAAAAGTTTCGTTACCTTCACAAAGTGGGAGCCGTCGGTGTTACAAGGTATTGCGTTAATAATAATAATAATAATAATAATAATTATAGACGCAATTTATAGAGCGCTCGTATCCACTCTGCTGAGTGTTCAATGCGCCTTGACATTATTATTACCCTGGCTTTAGCCCGGCAGCCATCAGTGCATTTGGCATTTTCCTGCCAGGTACCCATTCACCTCACCTGGGTTGAGTGCAGCACAATGTGGATTTATTTCTTGCTGAAGGAAAAGTGACGCAAATGACACACTTACTAACGGTTATAAATAGAGAATAACATAAGGATAGACAGAAAATGAGGAAAGAATATTTTAAAACAGAGGATAACATAAGGATAGACAGAAAATGTGGATAGAATAAACGAAAAAACAAAGAATTAAAAAAGGATAGACGGAAAATGAGGAAAGAATAAACGATAAACAAAGAATGTTGGCAGGATAGACAAAAAATGAGGATAGAATAAATGCAAAACAAAGGATAACAAAATGATATATATAAATGCAGATAGAGTGAAAAACAAAGAATAAATTAAATTCATCTCCGATTTGATTCAGAAACTACATCGAGCGCGCGTTGTATTCTGCAGTCAATGCACAACGCTAATCGATGACGTAGTTGCGCAGTAGCGTATTAATAACGTTCTGCGCAGCTCATCCAGGGGAGGGGGGGGATTATTACATGACTAATTAGTGGTTCATTGCGTACAAATTTCTCTCTATAGAGAAAAAATGGTATATAATGCTCAATTAGGCCCCAAAGTCCACAATGATACCACGTCTTAGGGTATTTAATATCAAGTTTGTTCTAATTTAAAAAGTTCTACAGTACCGGTAATGTGCATGCGTATGTGTGAACACCAGCCAAGCATAATCGCCGTCCGTCATGAGTCTTCTCCGTTTCTTTGAGCGCATACGGAACTTGAAATAATTTCATTCGATTCTTGGCATTTGATTTTGAGGAGGACGAGATTTAATGATTAGTTGGGTTGTCTATAAATAACCCTCCGTTTGGACCGCGCTCTTAATTTCACCTACATATTAAATTGATCTCATACGAAACCCGACACTTGATACAGCTGCACTAACTAATCTGTCGCAACATGACACTACTTGATGTTGGTTTTGTGGTGTTTCTATTAGATTACATTGATTTAACATCTAGTGAACTCTGCATTTGCTAATATTAATATGAAAACATACACTGTCCAGAGCGGTGTTTTACAAAGTCGTTATTAAAGTTACGCACGACTTTACCTTCGAATGGTATCAGATCTTGCGCTGAATGCGCGTAATAATGTGGACCCGTACGCACAAGAAGGGGTGCCAGTCGAACGTAAAGTAGTGCGTAAAGTCTTTCTTATCTTGGTGTAACACCTCCTTTGTCTTCATCATTGTTCTCACTGAAAATGTAAAGGTCGACTCACACCTATGCGTCTAACGCCAACGTCTTCCCAACTTTTAGGACATCTAAAGAACGCACAGGACCAGAGGAATGACGTTTATCTGACGCTAACGCGTGTGTGCGTCAATTGATAGACGAATGCCATTTACGTCAGCTAAGCGTTTTTGCACCGCATTTCTGCGTTCTCGGAGTGTAGTGATATAGGGTCGTTAACATTTGGAATAGCGATGGGTTGCACAAGACAATGTTGTGGCTGCATTGAAATTGCATTTCTTTTACCCAATACNCAATGTTGTGGCTGCACTGAAATTGCATTTCTTTTACCCAATACATCAATATATCAATAAGTTTTGTAGGTCTGCTCTTGTAATCTACAAACTGTCTTTTTTCCTTATTTTCACAAAGTTACTGTTGGCAGAGCATATGATTGCATGAAACCGTCATTATTATATCATTGTCATTTGTTGCTTGTATCAAATTCAAGTCATTTCAATATGATACCATTTTCATCTGCTACTACGTTAGGAATGGTTTGTCTCCTTGCATCAGTACAATTCGACAACCGTTAGTTCACCTCCCCCTCTGATCTCTTTATCTGTCTCCCACAACCTCTCTTACTTTCTCTCTTTCTTTTTCCTATCCTTTCTCACTCTCTATCTCTCTCTCTCTCTCTCTCTCTCTCTATGTCTCTCTCTCTCTCTCTCTTTCTCTCTTCATGTTTTTCCCTTTCTTTCTCCTACTCTTCGGCCCACACCTCTCCCATTCTTTCTTTTTTTCAAGGACGTTTGATGGAAACGTGTAAGAGGTCCGGAACATCCATGAAATTATGGTATGTCATAATGTGATCGATGTGTTCCATAATCAAACGCTCGCCTGTAGCAATGTGAACGACCCTCATATAACCTCAAGATCATATGACAAGTTCCACTATCTCTCTTTCTCTCTCTCTCTCCGTCTCTCTCTCCGCCCCGCCCCCTTCTCTGTCTCAACTCCCTCTCTGTCATCCCTGCCTCTCCCCTCTTTCTCACTCTCTTTCTCACACTCTTCGCCCCACCCCCTCTATCCCCTCTCGCCCCTTCTCTCTCTTTTTCTTTCTCTTCGCCTCACCCCTCCCTCCCTTATTCTCTCTCTTCCTCGCTTTCTCTCCCCATCTCTCTCTCTTCCTCTCTCTCCCTCCCACATATCTTTGTATTTCCCCCCCCCCCCCATCTCCATAGCTCCAATTTCATTCAAGAACTATGGTTATGTCTCTCTGTCTGTCTCTCTGTCTATCTTCCTCTATTGGCCCCACCCCCTCTCTCTTCTTCTATTTTCCTTTCTCCAAGTACATTTTTAAGGAGAGATGTACGACGTCCGGAACATCCATGAGATTATGGTATGTCATAATGTGATCGATGCATTCCATAATCAAACGGTCGCCCGTAGCAATGTGAACGACCCTAATAATTATAACCTTTAGATCACGTGACAAGTCCATAATACCCAGAAAAATATGTATCTGCCACCGGCAAGCAACTTATTACGTAGATAATATGTGCTATAGCCTAAAAAAAATGTTACTCATTGCTTTATGTATCTTGGCCAAGGTACATGGGATAAGATTGAAATAATAAGTGCGATTGATTTGGTGCTTCATGCGGTCTATATTGCAAAAAAAATGTACTGTGGAATGTTTTCAATTTGCAGTAATAGCTGTTGGTTTATTTTGTCTTAACATTAAAGGTAGAATACGTCTTTTTCAGCCTAAAATTGTACTTTCCAAGATTGCTGTGTTATGTTGAAGAGTACTAAATGTTAGAACTTATCACCTAAAATTTGACTTTCCAAGATTGTTGTGTTATGTTGAAGAGTACTAAATGTTAGAACTTATCACCACTCAATTAAGCACACAGATTGGTCATGATAAGCGCATTTATAGTTATTCCAATATTAATCATTTTATTCGGGCCTCGAATTAATGGACCGTGCGTTCGAAATAAAAAAAACCCCGTTGACTCCTCGTTGACCAATAGCGTAAGAGTCTCTCTCAGTGCGTATTCCGCATGGTGTGGCAGTGTATTGAAGTGCGCACTGCATGTGCTCTTATGTTGTGTGTGTGTGTGTATGTATGTGTGTGTGTGTGTGTGGTGCAGTAATACGCTAGAAGTATCGCGATACCGTCGGTGTCAAGATGAATTGTGATAGATTAGATTTTTATTTGAATTAAATATTCTGGACTACATTCGACCAAAATACTTCATAGAGGTTGGCACATCCGAGGTACACAACAAGTTGTAAGCATAACCGTAATGTGTGCAAATGTAGTTTTCTACCTTTAAGAGTTAAATGAGAATTTTGACAAGAGTATGATTTTATGTAAGGTAGCTATGATTAAACTGAGACAAAACTTGTCACTTCCATGCAAAAATGTTCATCTATTCATGGTGATTGATTTGAAAAGGAATTGTATTTTAAAGAATCAAAGGAGCCGAGTAAACAAAAGAAAATAAATAAAGCGATAAAGGAAGGATAACATCTGGAAGAAGATGATGAAGAAGAAAAAGAATTGACAAGAAGAAGATGAAGAAGAAATACAACTCGTATTTGAATATTGAATAAGTATAATTAGACGGAAAATCTAAAGTAGATGTTAAAACATTAATTATAACGCTTACGGGGTGTGCAATTAGCAGCTACATGGAAATTTGAGAACTTTGATACTAAATTATGATATATAATCATAATGAATAATTTTAATTGTATACGTGCTTGTTTTACTATATCAAACGCACTTGTCGGCAAATAAAAGAGATATATACTTTATCATATTCTCATCTTTTAAAGAGTGGCAAGCGGCATCTTAATGGCAATTGTTATCACTTGAGAAAAGGGCGTCTACCTGTGCACCCTGGATGAAGTACCATTCTTAGAAATTCCACGTCAGAATAATATGGGCAATCATTAATTGAAGCTAAACCCGACTCAGGGTCTAATAAGAGCCAAAATAGGGTAAAATTTGAATACCTCTTGATCAGAACTGCCTTTTTTATGTGAATTGAACTAAACTCTGATTCATCATAAAAAAATTCAGAAGAAACTTGAAAACATTTCTCTTTCAGAACAACTAATCTACTGATAATCCTCTGACATTTTTTTTCTTTTTCTATGTTTGTTTGTGTTTTTAAGGTGCTTAGGGACTTTCGCATGATCGTGTTATGCGCAATATAAAAGTGGTTCATTATTATTATTGTTAATATTAATAATTATTAATACCGCGGCATTTGCGTTTCAAATCTCTGGGGCTCGAGCCCTCAGAGTTCGAAGGCTCGAAATGTAGGATAACATCGTTAGAAAATTGGCGATGGGGCGCACATTTTAAAAATATGTTTTTCTTTATGTATTACCTTCTCACAAGGGCACAAAAACTTGAGCTAATGCTCATTAGTTTATTTTATTGACAACTCTTCAGCATGTTCAGGGGGCATGAAGAGTGGGGTGCAAGAGGACTGGACAGTACATATATTTTGTTTCTATGTAGTCAGCGATGCGGCGTTGTATAGGTGTGGGGAGGGGGGGGGGGGCAAAATTTGAAGTTGGAACCTCATCCGGGTCTTCAGAATGGGTTTGGTTTGAATACCATGGCCCCGTTACATAAAGGTTTGTGATTAATTCCTAATGTGATTGCGATTGATGTCAATAGCAAACCATGTATTAAAGCTTGCAATTGATCGCAAAATCAAATAGCGATTAATCGCTAACCTTTATGTTACGGGGGCCCATGAGTTGCTAGTAGAGTTAACGCAATACCATCGTCTTTAAAGCGATATACTAGTTTTGGGAGGAGGGCGCTTCAGATATTTAACTAGTTTGCGAGTTGCAGTAAAATTATTGCCATAATGCAGTTTTTCAATAGTAAATTAGAGCATGCTCATAGTTTGTTTGAATGAAATCAATCTCAAAAGGACTTAATCATCGCAAAATAAAAAAGCATGCCACGGTCGTATCTCCCAAGCACAACATGCTTCACGTACAAAATAAACGCGAACTCACACACCGCAGAAAATACCACCGATCGCACCGTCCATTTTAGGCCGACGCTCCCCCGTGGACTTAGCACACCGTAGAAATAATGGCTGAATGACATGTTCGGCGTAAAATAAACAAAATACGAGAACAAATATACTCCTAATATCCTACACAGATATTTGTAGGCATGTAAAGCAACTTGTGAATACATCAGCTCGTTTAACATCACTTTCTGCATCCCGGTCATTACGAGTCTATACATTTAGAATAATGCATTACCATCGACCTGTTGTAGAATTTCACGCTATAAAAATTCTTATTTCTAGTTATCATGTCATGATCATTTTAATCACTGCGGTGTTGTGTTCAATATTTGAAACTCATGGTGTCTAAACCAAACACCATTTTGCAACTAGATTATTTAAGAAAACAGCAGGAGTATACAATATGAGTATTATCATAATTATGACATAATCAGCAGACAGATACAATACTATTGGTTACATTACGCTATTACTAATCTTTGTTTTATAATGGTCGCCCTGGGTGAAATCAGTTATTTTTATGGATTTGTTTAAATGTTGTTGATAAAGCAGACAATATGATCGACTAGTGGGAGCTCATTAATTGCATGTAATGAGGAGATATTGGCAAAGTTTTACCTTGTATGATTTTAACGATATAGTGGTCTGGATGAAACAAACCAATAAACTTCACTAGTACTGGCATGGTCGGTGTTACATCACGATAAGAAATAATTTAAGAGCGACGAATACTACTTTTGCGAGCTAAAATCTGACATTCAAAGAATTTAATGTTACGATACAGAATATAAATAACTATAATCTATCGCCAATCAAGTAAGCTCGAAGATGGCTATATTAGATGTATTTCAAGTTATTTTAACAATACTTTTATTTCGCAGCCGGCCAATTATTCCACCGTGCGTTTAAAATGCAAAACGGCCGTCGACCGCTCGTTGACCGATCATAGCGCAAGAGTATCTCTTAGTGGGTGTTCCGCATGGTGTGGCAGTGTATTGAAGCGCATACTGTACGTGCTCTTACAAGGTTGTGTTTGTGTATGTGGTAATGCGCTTGTATCGCGATACCGTTGGTGTGAAGATGAATTATGACAGAATAGATTTTTATTTGAATTAAATATTCTGGACTTCATTCGACCAAAATACTGAAAAAAACCTTCTAATTATCATCTTTTACAATTGCAAAGCAATTCATGAAAAATATTTCGCAAATTGTCTATCATGCAAAAAGTAAATGTAAACGAAATTGTGAGCTGATTCTCAGACGTATTCCAAGTTTAATTATTGCAACCAAAGGCCAAGGAACCGTAGATCTTAGAATTGCCACCGGAAGTTGCTGTCAGTGAAATCGGGGCAATGCGAACGATATTACCTGTAGGATATGTGAGTAGTGTGAATTCCAATTCATTTTGTGGAGAGAGAGAGAGGGGGGGGGGGAGATTATAAACAGCCATGTCATGGTCAACTTTATTCGAACAAGTTATGAACATTATTGCAAAACTGCATGAAGGGAGATAATGTCAAAATAAATCTACACTTTTAACATTTTGATAGCTGCTCTAAAGTGGTTTGGGGGTAAAGTTTGATTTTGTTGTTGCTATCTGGTTTGTTTTTCTCTGACTGTTATTTTATCAAAAATGTTAACCCCGTAACAAAGGAGCTGAAGGAATCTAGGAGAGGCCTTTGAACGTATCCGAGCTCTTTCACCTTTCATCCACAAATTATCTCTGAACAGAGAGGCAAACAATCTTCACTTGATCTCACATGCGCCTGCTCAGGAGGTGTAATACATATCCAGTTGAGGAATGAGTGCTCTGATAGCACCCACCTCTGCATATTCACTTACACTGTACACACAGGGACTGTACAACACTCAACCATAGAGTCCTAACATAACATACCCATCTGATGTGGAGGCGCGGTCAGAGGGGTATACATATCGGAGGGTCATCATGGTCATGCAAGGACTCTGTGGTTGAATGCTATGCAGTCCCTGTGTGTTCAGTGTAAGTGAATATGCAGAGGTGGGTGCTATCAGAACACTCAGTCCTCAACTGGACTAGTGTAATACTCGCGTACACTCACAAATAAAGGGGTTTCCATTGTCACTCTGGCGTTCTTGTATAATAAACCTGTATCTCGTTATATCCTTTTTATGCTTAAGATTGATTTGTGAAAGTTTTTAAATAGAGTTATATGCAATATTATATACAACACCGCTTTATATTTTTCCTTTGAATTCTTTAAGATGTATGCAAATTATATATAGATCTTGTTTGATATAACATAAATATTATGGGGCCAATTTAGAAGTAATAAGCAGCTTAAAATTTTCGACATGCATCATTTGAATTGTTTAGTATTTGAAACCCGAGCAATGTCGGTGTCCCGGTTGCTCCATACCACAATATACTGCTCTGATTTAAGTTGTAACAATGGGTCCCACCTTTTTCTTGTCTCGGATCTCGCTTTTGTTTCATTCGCTATATTACTGTTATTCTGCCAAAAGGAGTTTAATTTCTAACCATGTTCAAATTAGTTGTCAATATTGTGCTTTTTGATGATTTTCATGACAATAGAAAAAATCAATTATAAAAGATGAGACGATCATATAAACAAGTTTGAGTGAAACTAGACAATGAATAAGAAAGGTGAACTATTTTTGGAGACTTTTGGTCACGTGACACGACGTGTTGATGACATTTTTTTCTATATATTCTTCTAATATCTGCGCTTTTAATCAAAGCAAGATAATCTGGCATGGTGACCTCCTCGAAGACTCTCTAATATTTCTAATGTCCCGGTCACATAGGACCCCGGAAGCAACACGATTCACCCCGATTCTTTGTTAATTCACAGTTAACTGCCTGAGAGCAACGAGTCGGGTGAATCGTGTTGCTTCCGGGGTCCTCTGTGACCGGGGCTTTAGAACGACCAAAGAGTTCCACAGTGTCTGCTATTTAAAGGTCATATCTCATGTGTTGTGATACTNAGTGTCTGCTATTTAAAGGTCATATCTCATGTGTTGTGATACATTCAGACGTTCAAAATGCAGGGCACATGCTAGACCTTTCGTTCTAAGTGTAGAACTCTTTGTTGTCGACTATTTCCAATCTCTCTAACCTTTCATTCCCAAATTATCTTTGAACCGAGAGGCAAAAAACATTCACCTGATCCCACATGTGCCTTTTCATGTTAGTAACAGTAACCACTACCCTAAAGCCACAGGGGCTTTAAGTTGATATGTGAATGAGAAACGAATGACATAGGAGAGAGGCCGGGTGGATCAAGACAATTATAGTATTTTGTTTCCCCGTGTCACGAATCCCTGACATTGCGATCGTAAACTTCTTTGATTTTTTTTGCCTGCTTTCCTGTTTACAGAGTTGTGTTAAGTCCTTTGCACACGTTACGACAGACCTTTGAGCAATTCGTGTAGACAGTGTAAGTATTTTTTCCTCCCCACATTCTAGAATTTACTCTATACTTACAATTTAAGAGTGTGTCACTGAGCTATAGCATACACACATGCAGCTCAAAATATCACGAAATTCCCTTAATGGTCCATACATTTAACATAAAGTTCACGAAATAACGCCCCTCCCTTCGTAAAGTGCCTATCTGCTTATGCAAAAAAAAGAGATGTTTGGATGCCCTTTCTAAAGCGTGAGTCGGTAAATGTTTGTTGTATATCTTTAATTTATTTTAAAATAACTTTATGAGGAAAATAAGGCTTGAAAGGGAATGATATCATTTTCTGTGATTTTTCAAGTTTAATGAAAAGCAACAAGAAAGAGATGATAATGAATACAGTGGAAACTCGGTATAAAGATATCTTATATAATAATATTCCTGATATAAAGAGGTAATAGCTTATTATTTCTAACCCATGCTCTAACGAGATTACTGCCATAACGAGGTATATTTGATGGTCACAGGGAGCTCGTTATTGAGTAATAGTTCAGATCGGGCCATTTTTTCAGAGTTTCAATCTATTGAAGGTATCCGAAGAAAGAAATTTCTTTCGGCCCTATATCGACGACCATGAAATTGCAAGTCCTCAATATTTGGCGGTTTCTATGGTTGTTGCGGTGTTTGTGGAAGCCCCAGTAGTCGTGTTTAGACGCATTCGTAATTCATAACATAAATAAACGCCGGTATGTATGTAAACTGGAATGAAGGACACATCATGTGAATAATTGAAATTTGGGTCAAATTAGTATACCTATAGAGTAGATAGGATGAAAAATGTGACGTTACTTCGATTGTGATGAAAAAGGATATCACATTTTCACTGTTTTTGGATTGATTACCTTTTCTGTTTATTCAGTACACAATGCTACAATGATGCACACTTCCGAATGCAGTTTAAACATTGTGCATTCAAAGGTGAAAACAAATGAATCACCGGGAGTATGCTTTTGGTATCAATATTGCACCGATTTGGTTAACACAAAGCATAAACGAAAATGGTTTTAAAAGGCATCTAGCACTGACTCTGTATACATAAAAAAACAGTCCGCTTTATAATTAAAGCTGTCAAAACGTAAAGAATTGCACCTTTTTTTCAGGTAATTTGCGACTTTTGTTTAATTTTGTTTTTGCTGAGCATGTATATAAAACCAGGCAATATTGCACTTGTTTTTAGTTCTGTCGCACATTCCACCTTTTTAAAAAGATTTGCACATTTGGATCACTTTTTATCTTAGCTTGTGTAGTTTATCGGAATGGCAGGAAGGCAACATTAATATCCATGTCCTTTTTTCTCTCATGTTATTATTTTTCGATTTTCAAAGCATTTACCTTTACTCAGAGTGTTCCAGATCTGACAAAATATACACAGGCCCAAAAAGTATTTTCTATAAAACTATATTTTAGATGAAAATGGAAAATGAAAGGCTATTTGTGTTATTGTTAAAAAAATAATATATCGCCTAAAGAAGAAAATACATATTCGTGCTTTCATTTTATTTCTTTTTGATCTTAGCTGCAATACTTCAGTTCTTTTGTTTGCTTATATTTTAGCATCCTTCGAACAGTCCGGTGGAGGGGGGGTTGAGGTCGGTCAGCGTTAAGTAAATTTGGGAATGCGTTGGGTAAAATTTTGCCCAAATTGTTTGAGAGTGCACTATCCACTTAGACATTGACCCTTTAGAAAGTTTAGCTCAATGACCTCGGGGAACATGAAGCCATTGATCTGCAGATGATACTGGCTTTACGAGGTATGGCATCCGATATAGTGAACTATTCCGCGAGGATATAGAAACATATGCTTCGGGACACACATTTTTCAAGGATAAGGTTGACGAAAATCCCAAACTTATGAACCTGAAATGAGGTAATTAAAGGTTATCTATAGGTCCCCAAAATGATTTGCTAATTGGAGGTAAACATAAAATTTATCCACACAAACATGATATAAACTATTTCCCTGAAATTCAAGTCGAACACCAATTCAATGGTCTGTTGTAATGCTATTTAAAGCGGAACCGGCCTGTGATACTTGTGTCGGCACAGTTGAATGCACGGCGCGCGGATCGTTTATCTATATCCCACTCTATTTTACGGAAATAATTAATATCGTGTTATAAATAGTTTCTGACAATAAAGAGCTGACTTTTTAAGACAATGAATTTTCAAACCTGATGGATTTTTATGATGAATAACACAAAAATAACTTACAAAGACTAGTTCACATAGTGAAACAATGTGTCGGACATACAAATGAAGGCGCTATGTGCCTAATTCGGTCGTACGGAGCCTATGTCGATTTTGAACAAGCTGTTTTTTATTGCAACTCCTTGGGCCTGTAACATAAAAGATGCAATTAAACTTACGATACATATTTATTGTAAGTCTATGGCAGAACGCGTACCAAAGAGATGCAATTAATTGCAAGATTTATCGTATCTCTTTTATGTTACAGGCCCCTTATCAAGTAGTCCATGCCATGCCATTTTTGTATTAGTCTATGCACTCTAGCGATATGCAGATGATATTTTAACCTGAGATGCACATTGAAACCATGGGAACGGCCATGTTAAGAACCACTAGATAAAACTATGACATACGTTATCGTTAAGTCACGGTTAATTTATTCACTGCCATATTATATAAGAAAAAACATAAATGATATTTTTAAAAAGGCAATTCTCGGGGGCTTGTCAAGCAATACCCGCCCCCGGAAAAAAACAATGAATAGATATAAGCAGTCACATCGATCATTCCACTTGGTTTTTTTTTCAACGAGGTAGTGCTGTCAGAAAATATTCGTGAAGCATAATAATCCCATGAATCTTTTTAAAATAAATGCGATCCTTTTGCCCGCCAAAGTGAATCGACATCAACAAGCAATATCTTGATCTTGATAGAATTGCCAAAGTCAAACATTCACTTGACATTACGTTCATTCCTCAATAACCAAACGGAAGTTCATTCAATTTTGATCTACGCTCAATCAATAATCAAAATCACATCATATACATGCACATGATTAACACATTTTACTTTACTTCATGACAGCGTGGCTCCACTCAATGTGGGCAACAAAAATACTTTTTATTATTCAAATCAATTTAATTCAATTCAATTAAATTCAATGATTATTTCACTCATAAAATGCATTAAAAAATACAAACATGTACAAGATAGAAAATACATACATATACAATTACATGTACAAATATAGAACAAATAGCAATAAATGTATAAGAAGGCAAACATGGGTGGGGATCAAGATTAAAGGATCTAAAGATCTTGATTGCATGACCCCATTATAATTGCAAAACGGAAAGTAAGATAAAGGTAGAAAGAAAGGTAGTGTTGGAAAGAGACAGGCAAACAAAGATCCTATATAATGGATAAGAAAAAAGGAGCCGGGGAGAAGGAAAGAAAATGAAAGAAGAAAAAAAAAACCCAATGAGCGTCATGTCACAAAGAGCAAAGCACCATCGCGCCAGGACAATTGACCAGGGTGAATAAAACCATGGTAATTGTCCTGACGCGACATCGAAACACGCTAATCGTCTATCACCCAGAAGAAATGTTGAAAACGGAAAAGGGTGACTCATTATTTGTGTAAGAGCATTTTATTATATTGTTTTCTAAAAACATTGAGAGAACGCGCAGTTTTAAGATTACTTGGTAATCTTCCTGAAATACCATTCAATAGTATGAATAGTTGATATATCTTCGTATATCAGCATGGAAATTCCCCCATCCTTCTGCACCATAAGCGGGCAGCAAATGCCAAAATTTTGTTGATTAAGAATTCAGGCATTCTTCCTAAAATACATTTTCTTGCAATCTATGCTAGCTTTCAATTTAGTATACATTGTAGACAAAGACTCATATTGAATCAAATGGTATGGCCTACATCGACTGTCGAAAGTGATATAACTCTAGCTACCCGTCTGGATTATCATGTCCATGAAAATACATCAAACACCCCGTTCAGATGTACGGCTTTAAACCACTTTAAAGGAAACCAGTTTAAAGCCCCGGTCACATAGGACTCCGGAAGCAACACGATTCACCTCGACTCTTTGTTAATTCACAGTTAACTGCCTCAGAACAACGAGTCGGGTTGAATCGTGTTGCTTCCGGGGTCCTATGTGACCAGGGCTTAACAGGAACTAATCTAACTGCAAGTCTGAACGGGACAAGCGGTCAGGAAACTGGACTTCCAACCTGGTTTTGAAAGTCACTTCACGAGGCAAATTTTCGTGACTAGGAACCAGTTCAGCTAGTAGTTTGAACACTCGAGACTCGTAAAGTGGCCTTGTGTTGTATATAAATTTCACCCTGAATATGTCAAGCATCTGACTGTTTCCGCTGTGCTATGCCCGTGGTGCGCAGAAACAATACAGGAATAAAGATATGTACCCATCAATATACATGTGGGGAGTATTTGAACCCAACTGGTTGCTCATCGTCATAAAGCAGGGCCAATTTGCGTGAAAGTAGGATGCAAAAACAATACGAAAACATAGAAATGAACACATCAGTATTCACGTGGGAAGCCTTTGAACCCAGCTGTTTGTCAATCGTCCTGGGGCCGATTGATCGAAACGGTCTTAATAATCCTCTTCTTCCTAAAACGTCTTGACTTCTTTTTTTTTTCTTTCTTTTTTAATACCATATCTGGTCTTCTTTATTTCAATTGTGGCACCCTCGTAACATAGACATTAGCATCAATACGACTATGTTAAAAGGGTGGCACAAGAACTTAAGGCGCCTTAGCATGAAGAGGATAGCTAAGACTGCTTCGTGCAATTGGCCCCTGGTAATTTAAGAGCCACGTTGCGGGGAAAGTATACTTGAAGTGGACTTGACAACCATTTCGCGGATCCCTAATCTGAACGTGGACAGACTGGCTTCCAAACCAGCTTCCAAAACTAGTTAAGTATGGGAGCCACTTTGAAAGCAAGGTTTGAACGGGGCCTTCTTGGTAAAAAAAAAAGACGGGGAATGGATGACTTTCGGATACATCAAATTGAAAAGTCCATCGCGGGTTAAATGTAGAACAGAATATCAGAGATCGAAGTGAATATTGTTAAGGCAGGTGGATTGGTTTCAGAAATCCTTGCTAAAGTGAAATAGTGTAATGATTCATCATTTGATTTGTAGGACATGGGAATGCATTCGGGAATTATAATACTTTTTTCACGCAGGAATTTTCGCAAAGTGCCCTTAACAGCTGTTTTCATGTTCGGTGGTGTGATACTTACTCCCGCCACAAATGGTCGGGTGGAAGAAATCCATTTTAATCTTAAAGGTCCTGACATATGATGGTCAGGACGATGAATGCGATGTAAAGCGAGCTTGCATTCTAAAGTATTGTTTAACATGCATACGAAATAGTCATGCACGAAATCTAGAGATGAACGTTAAAAGTCATTATTCTAGTTTGTTAATTCTGATTGGAAATTTGGAAATTCATTCATAAAATTTCATTGACATGATAAGTCAGTATTTTGTTTGAATTCCTACGCTAGTCACTTTGAGCACAAGGGACAGAGGTCTGAGGCAAAGTTAACAACCGCCATTCAAGCATTTCAGTCCTTCTGATTCTGTGGAAAATTCTTGAACAAGAGTCACACCTGCAACTCTCTAATATAATCATGATGCTATTGTGAATAGTTTTGTTGTATTTCCTTTATTACTTACGACTTTGTGTACGTTCGAATTTGGGAAAGAATGGAAATGAAACGATTTGAGTTTATCTGAAGTCGTTTACTTTGTCCTAGTCCTCTGTCCCTGCTGCTCACAGTACATGGTCTTAAAGCCCCGGTCACCATGGTCACATAGGACCCCGGAAGCAACACGATTCACGCCGACTCGTTGTTCTGAGGCAGTTAACTGTGAATTAACAATGAGTCGGGTGAATCGTGTTGTTTCCGGGGTCCTGTGTGACCGGGGACTTACTGTCTCTCCTTCGGGCTACCAGTTATGTTGGCCCTGTTGCTTTGTGTGATGAGCGAGTGGAATTTCAGTACCTCAAGGCAAAATGCTGGCAGACGTAACCGACGCACAGTGTTGTATACTTTTACTTCAACTCACGGCTTACGAGCAAATAAAAACAAATCAAAAACAATTTCTTCGCCTCAAATTTGGGGGCTTGAACAGCAAAAGAGAAAAAAAGGGGGAAATAAGTCATCACCTCATTTGGCACCCATCTTTTTGATCGGTGAAATTAACCTAAAATTTGGCGCCACTAGCTCTGACCCGGGGGTGAGGGAAACTACCGGCCCACCCAACCCCCTCCCCACGGTGCGCGCATGAGATATTTAGTTTACATATACTATCAACCATAAAAGGTAACATTTACTATCTGGAAGTTGAGACTTTTTAAACAAAAATAATGTTTAACAACGTATTTAAGTAAAACAGAAGGGGGGGGGGGAGAACAAAAATGCCTTATATTCAGTTACGGTGCTATCGATGTATTGATATATTTTGTGTGTATGTGTATGCCAGCGTCATATTTTTGTGAGGAATAGTGCGACTAATTGCGACTTTAAGGGATAAGTCACACCGTTACGTTGTTGGCCTGTGTGCATAGCCCAGCAATTTTTGAAAATGAAATATACGCATATCAGATGGTGGACTAGCGATCGGCCTGCGCTCAATTTAGGAGCGTACGCCGATCGTCATTTGACCGTATGATCAGCGTCTTTGAGTGTCCAGTGAACGTTTTAATTTAATTCATTTCATTTCATTTCATTTATGAAAACCCCTGGGCCGACAAAAATGCAAAGGTGTGAGTTGGCCTAAATACACACGTCTCCATGTCTCATTCGGCACTAAATTTGTTTCTGTGAATAATAATAGACTAATAAGAATTATGAACACAATTGAACGTATGGATATTAGTTGAGTACCAAGAATGTCATGTTTGACAACCATGACGTTATTGTGTAATTGACGTTGAAAGCTCAGTACATTTGAAACATTTTGTATAGTGTATCGTCCATGTTTTCACGAAGTGACGGGAGGCAAAGGGTATTTTTGCATGAAGACAAAGAAATCCCGACCTAGCGGCAATTCTACGGCCATCCTACCAAACAACGTGTTAATTCTATAGAAGGACACATTTCGATGGATTTGTTACTCATTTCGTGTAACAGTACTCTCTGGCTCCCGTCACGTCGTGAAAACACGGACGATTATAAGTATCGAAATTAATGCCATAATCCAGGGGGCGAGGGGTCTTACCCTTCTATTTGCGATGTCGGGGTGCCGTCCTGAAAGGCCAGGGGATGCAACATTTCTTTTGTTCGTTGTTTTTTTAATATTATTTTGCTTTAAAAAAATCCGCCCCTCCCTAGTTGGAAAGTACCGGATACGCCCCTGATTGTGGTTGGTTCTTGATAACACCTCGGTTATTTTGTCAAAGCTTAGCTTCGAGTTTAACTGCAGTCATTATGTTCGAATAGCTTTATTAAAGAAGTGAGAAACGAATTACGGAAATCTTATAAAGATAGAGATGAACGAGAATGTATTGGTAGATATAATGTCTGTTTCCATGGTGATATAATGCTACATCTAAAGCACGTTGGATAACGTATGTTTAATTCTTCAGTAATGCGCAATATATGAATCCTTCTTTCAATAGTTACATGATAAAAGGAATAAACATATATTTCACTTTCTAACTTTAAAAAGAAATGAAAAATATATTTTGTTCTAATTTGATATTGTTGCTGTAGTTTGGTTTCTTTTTATCACTTTTCATCATTTTTCTATGACAGCTTCCTCTTCATCTTATTTTCCTTCTCTTATTCCTTCTACTCCTCTTTCTATTTATTTTTTTCCGATGCTACATCTTCTAATTCCTCTTCCCTTTCGTCTCATTTTCGCTGCTGCTTGTCATTTCCTTCTTCTTCCTCTTCTTCTTCTTCTTCTTCTTCTTCTTCTTCCTCTTCTTCTTCTTCTTCTTCTTCTTCTTCTTCCTCTTCTTCTTCTTCTTCTTCTTCTTCTTCTTCTTCTTCTTCTTCTTCTTCTTCTTCTTCTTCTCCTACCTATCTCTATAAGCAATGTTTCCATATCTAATTCAGATCGTACTGTACATGATCCATCGTAATTATTCTCCCTTCTATTTCAGCCCCTATCTGAATATATTCTTCACCATCTTATCCTATTTTCCTTCTTTTATCCTTTCTTCTGTTATTTTCTTCTTCCTTTTTTTCTTTTTCATTGTCTTATTCTTCCTCATTCCTCTTTCTGTACGTCCCATCTTGTCCTGTTCGTCACCACCCTCGTCTTCTTCTTTTTAAGTCCATATTGATCTAATCGGTGTTTCCACATCTTCTGTAGATCGTGTTCTACATGTTCTTCATCGTAAACAAAATCTTTGCTTTGGTTTATATTCTTCTGAATAATCTTTCATGCAACTTCATCCTTATATTTTATTATTATTATCCCCTTTTTAATTCTTCTTCTTTTCTAATTTCTTCTTTTTTTTCTACCTTTTTTCTGTTTCCTCTTCCTCTTCTTTGTTTCGTCTTCTCCTTATCCTCCTCCTTCTTCTCTTTTTTGTTATACTTCCTCCTTCCATCGCATCGTCCGAGTCCCTTTTCTGCTTCATCTACTACTTGCTAATGCTTTTGTTTTCCCTCTTACTTTTCTTTTTTTTCACATTGAGTGAATAAATGTTTCATCTACTTTAGAACGTACTCTATTTGATCCATCGCAATCATTTTCCTTATATTACTCATATTTCTGAATATTTGTCTACAACATCTTATCCTCAATTTTTTGTACGTTCTTTTTATTTTTTTTTAATTCCTCTTCTCTTTTCCCTTTTTTGCGTTTCTTTTAACTCCATTTCTTTCTTTTCTTCATCGTCTTCTTCTTCTTCGTCTTGTTCTTGTTCTTGTTCTTGTTCTTCTTCTCTTTCATGATCTCCTTACTTCTATTCCACCATTTTTCTGTTATTCGTTTCCTTCCCCTCCAAATCATTTTCCCTTCAATGTGATGGATAATGATATGGTACGTATTTCTTTGTGTAAGGGAGCCTAAATAACTAACGTAACAAAATAAAAACAGTGTTGTGATTGTGAGTATAACTACCGGAACTTAGATCAAGAATGGCGCCCGTTTAGAAACACATCCTTCGGGATCGCTTTTCACTCTGTCTGTCTCTTCTTAGTATATCGATGAGAAAGCCATATCATTACATGCAGCACATAAGAACCACGAACGAGTATAATGCGTGAACGGATGCTCCAATGTCTATAATTTCAAGATCAGACTCGTTTTTTAGTTTAATGTTTTGGAGGTTTGAAGTACTAATCGAAAAAAAAAACAGTTGTTAACATTGTCATCCGTTTGTGTATCATTATCTTCATTTGTTTTCGTTAGATGCAGCACGAAAGTAAGTTTGCACAACTCGCCTTCTAGCCTTCTCCTCCGGAACAAGACGCGAAGGCGAGTCGGTACAAATTGCTTTCTTGCATTATCTTCTTAAACAAGGCGCCAATATTAGTTTGCATTTATATCCATGTGTGCACGGCGGGGAGAAGGGGG